>OX451739.1:1166767995-1167012557 GCA_948472305.1 Vicia faba
TCCCAAAATATGCTTGGATCTCAAGTTATGATTTTTGGAATAAGGGTCCATGAAACTTTTAACTTAGTGAAATTTTGCCCTAGTTTAGGCAGGATTTTAACCTATCTTCATGGCAATTTTGCACATAGTTCCAAGTGGAATATCAAAATTCATTTCAAAGATATATTGTAGAGCATGTTACAAGCTTTCCAAAATGTCCAAGAACTCTTCAAGATCATTTATGGTTAGGGAGAATCGAAGAAAAGAAAATGGCCATTTCTCACTTTTGTCCATGGCATTTTTCATGTTGCTACAAGTTGCAAATTCTGCCCAAACATGTTTGTACTTGTTTACAGGTCCTTAAACCCTTCCACAATAAAAAATTGAATTCAAACACAATGGATTAAGGCTTTGTTCTGAGCTTTAGAAGATTACACATTGAATTAATCCATTTTTGGCAAAAAGATAACAATGCCATTTTGATAAAGGTTGCTTTATGCAATTTTGTTTCTCTTGAGCTGTGAACCCAATCCTTTGCAGCAAACCAACTCCACAAACTTAGGAAAAATTACACCAACTATCAGCATGCTTGGAGCTAGCTTGTACAGGCCATAGCATTGTCAAAATCACCTTTTCTTCAAAAGCAAGTCAACTTGCAAAATCACCACAACTTTGCAATCTGATAAAACCAAAGTTTGTAAACATTTCAAACAAGTTTTACATATCACACTAAGCCAGAAACACGAGCTAGCAAGTCCTAAAACCTTCCAAAACACCAAAACACAAGTTCTTGTCAAAACAGGGCAGGTTCTGCATTTTGATTTCCAAATCACAATCCACTCGTGCGTTTTGCTTGCAACCAGTTCCAACACACTCCATACAACTCACCTAAGCTATCCCAACCATTCCCAAGTCACTGTAACTCCATTTACACACTTCACCATTTTTAAATTCTGAGTTTGCAGGTTGAGTTCTATAGAGAGATTCAAGCAAGTTCAAAGCTATCTAAGCATTGGGAAAGCTCAAGGGAACTTCAAGCAAGCTCACAAGTATCTCAGGCCTCACTCACAACCCCTACATTGCCATACTCGAGCTTGACTGAAACAGGTAAAGTTCAAACTTTTATCTCTCTATTTAGGAATCATTAGGCTTAGGTTTGTGAATAAAAAATGTAGTCCTCATTACCCTTGAGTTGTACATATGCATAGAATTCATTTATGTTAACTGAGCTAGGATTATTTGATGTTTGAACTTTCTGAAAAAACTAGGTCAAGATTTAGGGCCAGAGAAATTCTCTCAGGTCTTTGAGAGTTAGATTAAGTTTTTTACATGGTTAGAATCGTGTGATCAGGCTCTATAACTTTCATGTTGCAAGTTTTTGTTTTTAAGCACAAATGCAGGAGATAGAGATTTGAACTATGGCGCGCGTGTTTCAGTCTCAAGGACAGGGATGAAGTTGGACTTTGGGCTGGGCTTGGTTTGGCCTGCTATTTGTACCCCTTGGCTTGTTGTTTACACCCCTTTGCCCATTTCATTGTTTTTTTTTATATTTTCCATTTCTATTTTCATTTCTGACTTTTATTATTTTTTCTAAATATTAAAAATCACCAAAAATATTTTCTTAAATGTTCACATTTTATTTTATTATTTTTATTATTTTTTGGACATAGAAATAGTTATTAAATAATATATACTTTTATTTTCTTAAAATAAATTCATAAATAATACAAAAAATATTATATATTTCTATTTTTATTATTTATCTACTTAAATAATATTTTTCTCACACATTTAATTTTTTAACACTCTTGTATATATTTTTTGTTTATTTTCTTGTACATAAATAAATAATATAATATATATATATATTTTTTCTTAAAACAAAACTAGGGTTTCTACCCTTTCCAAAAATAATCTTTTATTTTCTTATTTTTAAATACATTAAATAATTTATTTTACATACATAAAATAAAATACAAAAACATTTCTTTGCATATTTATATTTAATTGTCCATTTAAATATTTGTCAATTTATTATTTGTACAATAAATTCAATATGGTTGTAATAGTTGAATTAGGATTTTATTTTCTTGCAAATATACCCCTATTCAAACTTGTATCCCCCTCCCCATATCAATGTTGTAATAGTCGTAGACTTACTTTTACGTTTTTATTGTTTTCAAATATGCCATGATAGTAAGATTAGGGTTTGTATGATAACCAAAATCAAAATAAATAGCTTGACTAATACAAGATAAAAAAAATGCATGAAAAATGACAACATAATGCACACAAGCACCCCTAGGGTTTCAACCACTTGTTGCCTTAAAAATGGCCATGGTATGCATGCTAGGTATCTTGGCAAAACAAAAATAAAACAAAAGATCATAGTCCCTCGATGACGCTATCTTGGTTGCCTATACAAAAATGATCTAGTCCCTCAAACAAAAACTTGCTAAGATACTTAGCACCATTACTATCATGGTCATACGATGACCCACGTCCGTCCCATTTAACATCCAAACACAAGGTTGTTAACCAAATACAATGGTAAAACAACAATGTCAAAGGGTTAAAAATGTGTAGGAAAGATCTTTGAGTATGGTAGACAACTCCTAGTTACTTGATCAAACTTGCAAACATCCTTGCTATTTTCAAAAACACACAACACAATTTCAAAAAATTTCACAAAACAAATTTTCAAACATTGAAACATCTTTTCAAAAGACAAACACCTTTGTATATATTCAAACAAGAATCATTACAAAGTTTGCCTAGACAAAGGACTCTTTTCAAAATATTTTCAAAACCACACACAAAAGCACCATTTCAAACAATTGAAAAGCAAAAGCAAGTGATCTAAACAAGTAACTAAGAGCCCATGGAAAACCATGGATGAAAAGGGTGCTAGCACCTTCCCTTTTCATAATCTACCCCCCGAACCCAAGAAAACATCTCAAAGGTCTTTCCTGTGCTTTTTGACCTTTCCTTTGGATAAAATAAAAAGTCGGTGGCGACTCTTGCTAAACCGAAACATTTGCAAACACAAACGCAAAACCTCAAGTCAGTTCTCCCACCGTATCACAACCATGTTATGTAGTTTGACGTTTGTGTCGAACTTCCCAATCTTTCTCAACAAATATTGTGGCATTAAATTCACCAATGCACCTCCGTCGACAAATACCTTGATTTTCAGCCACCTAATCAATGTTCACTCTAATGAATAATGGTGTAATACGGTGGGAGAATTGACTTGGTTGTTTTGTGTTTGACCGTAATTGTTGCGGATAATAAGATTCGCCACCAACTTTTCTTTTATCCAATAAGGAAAGTGTGAAAAGAATAGGAAAAGACCTTTAGAGATGTTTTCTTGAGTTCGGGGGGTAGTATATGAAAAGGGAAGGTATTAGCACCCTTTTCATTCGTAGTTATCTACGGGCTCTTAGTTTCTTGCTAGATCACTTGCTTTGTTTGAAAATGTGCTCTGTGGTGTGGGTTTGAAATTATTTTGAAAATGTCTTTGTAATGATTCTCATCTCTATAAGAATGCGTACAAAGTGTTGGTTTTAAAAATAGTTCAAATAGATGATTGTTGTGGAAGATGTTTTTGAAAGTGATTTTGAAAAGTGCCTTTGTAATGATTCTCGTCTCTATAAGAATGCGTACAAAGTGTTTTTACTTTTAAAAATGTTTCAATTGAAAGTGTTGGTGTGAAAATGGTTTTTTTAGTTGTGAACAAGCAAGCAACTACGAGCGTCCTACCTACTCAAAATGTCTTTGTTCTTTTTCTCCTCCTTTAGATGTTGCTATCTTACCATTGATTGATAAGAAGCCCCATCGTTGGATGTGAAGGGAAGAGCGTGTGTCAATTGTATAGTCATAGAAGGCAACCTATGAGACGTTTTAGCAATTTTGTTAGGGACTAAATCGTTTACCAAAGAAAACATCGAGGGACGTCGAGGGACTACGATCTTTTATCGAGGTTCTTTGCTAAAATGCACATATTCGAGGGACATGACTATTCTCCGAGGCAACAAGTGATATTACCCTAGAGCTGCATGTGTGTGTAGTGTGTTTGATTGCATGCATTTTTGTCTTGAATTTAGGGTGGTCTAAGTATTGATTTTAATCTTTTCATACACACCCTAGTTACTAACATTTTATGAAAGCAATAAAAATGCCGAAAATAAATGTCCTATGCTATTATAACCATATTGAATAGCAAAAAAATATATAAAAAAATAAAACAAAATAAAAGATGGGAAAACAAGTTCTTCGATCAAGGCAGTAAGCACCCTTCGATTAAACCCTTTCTTGCTTCTTTCGATTGGGCCTGGAAGTCAGTGTGATCATGTACCCTTTGATTCACCCTTCTTGCCCTTCATTTGGACCTGTAAAGCAGCATGAGTATGTACCCTCCGATCCCACCCTTTTTTGCTTCCTTTTGTTTAGGGCTTCAACCAGTGTGTATCGAAGCCTGCATCCTTCGATTCATACACATTTGTTTTGTTTTCTTTCGTTTGGGATTAAATAGAAGCATGGGTTGAAGCCATGATAATATTTTTTCATGGTTAGGTTAGTTCTTAAAATATGTTTTGACAAACAAAGAAAACAAACCAAAAGGTTAGAAATGAAAACAAACAGAAAAGGTGGAAACGAAAACCAACCAAAGAGTAAAAATGATGTTTGAAACGAAAGGAAATGGTTATTTACATGTTATGCTTGAAATGAAAGGTTTAAGGTTAAGAGGACTTACCTTGCTTGAAGCTGGAATGTGGGTTTTGGACTTGAGTTGCTGCCCTGGATGCTCCTGGATTTGAAGGGAAAGAAACCAGTGTTGTGTTTCTATGGTTGGATTCAAAAGCCAAGAAAAGTAGAGTGGTGTTTGTTTAGTTCTGGATTCAAAGGAAAAAGAAATAAGTGTTGTGTTTCTTTAGTTCTGGATTTGAAAGGAACATAAACAAGGGTGTGGTCTTTTGATTCTGGGTTTGAGAGTGTGTGAAATGTTTTCTCCTTTCTTTGTCTTGTTAGCAAATCTCTCTCTAGCCACAAAAATCCCCCTTTAGATGTGTGATGGAACCTCTTATTTATAGATGAGTTTGGCTGAGGTTTGGGAGGGAAAATAAATAAGATTTGAACAAATTGGGTATGTTGTTTTTTGTAGTTTCGAGATGCAGTTTTCGTATGCCAACTTGGTGCAAATATGGGAGCAGCATAGCAGGAATGCTTTGTAGAAGTTTTGGCGTGTTGTAGCCAGTGCAGCAGGCTTTTACTTGGCAGCACAAGCATCTTAAATACTTCACCCTTTCATTTTGACCATATAGGTTCAACCTTTGACCAGACTCCTCTTCAGATAACAATATTCGTTCCTAATCAATATGTGTCCTTCAAATGGGCCCTATGTATGTCCTTCGAATGGGCCACCAAAGTATGTCCTTCGAATGGGACACCCAGGCATGTCTTTCAAATCCATCAATGCATGTCCTTCGCATGGGACACCCATGTACGTCCAACAATGCATGTCCTTCGAATGGGACACCAATGGTGTGTCATAGTGTAGAAACTATGTGTGTCGAAGGTATTCAAGGGTGGAATCAAAGTAAACTATTTTAAAGGGAGATATTGTCCAGTCGAAGCTAGTATGAAAATAGCCAATCCCCTGTGGATGCTAGCATGAGGTAAGTTCCTGCCTTGTGCATTGAAGGCAAGCACAGAGGAATCCATTTCCTTGTGGGTCGAAAGCAAGCACAAAGAGGCACCTGTCTTGTGGATTAAAAGCAGGCATTAAGGATGTACTACTTGTGAATCGAAACAAGCATGCAAGAGGCTAATGCTTGTGAATCTAAGGATGCATGTAGGAGGCCACTACTTGAATGAAGCTTGTGGACCAAAGCTTGCTCGAATGGGACCAGAGTTGGATTCGAAGTATGTTGCTTCGAAGGAAACCAATACTCCAATCAAAGCTTTATTGTGAAGGTAGCCCTTTGTTTGATCAAAGCTTGGTATCAAGATAGCCATTATCCAAATGAAGCTTGCATGCAGGAGGCCAAATTTACAATCGAAACCTCTGAATCTAAGAAAGTTGTTTCAAAGGGAGACATTGTCCGGTCGAAGCTAGCATGAAGGAAGGAGTTTAGTCAAAGCTAGCATGAATCGAAGCAATGCCCAGTCGAAGCTAGTATGAATTGAAGCAAGCTCTCTTTTCTTCAATTTTGTCAAAAAATTAAATTTATCTGCTTTGCTCTTTCAATAGTTTCCTCTTTGACTTGATGCTTGAAAATCCTATATGATGCAGTCTTGACCCAGTAGAAATTTTGTGAGAAAAATCTTGAGAAATGAGAGGGAAAATTTTGGGGTACAACAAATGGTTTCAAGTGATACATCATTCCCACATCAGGTTTCTCGAAAATAGCTTGTTGCTATTCAATAAAGTTATTATTCATAACATAATAACATAGTGGTTTTAGATTTTTTGCTCTTTCATAAATAGACCTGTCTTCAGCCTTTGACACTTTCAATACATAGTCATACTCCATTGGTAACACAAAAGCAATATTACATGTGATTTGGAATTCATCATCTGTACTCTCATCAAAATTATCTGACACCATTTTGTCGCCAGGATTCACAACAAGGCTTTCAGGTTTCTCTTTTGCGGGCTTCACATATGAGGCGTCTAGGGCCAACCTCTATATCACTAGCTTCTTCATTTCTTCTTTCTTTTCAGCAGCTACATTTGTCTGAATGTTGGGTTATACAACTTCTCTTACAACTTTCTTATTCCCCTGAAATCGTTTCCATTGGGTCTTTGTCATCGGGTTATTCCCCTTTAATTCTAGGGCCTACAGAATTGTTCGTCTGGGACGAACTAAAGCTCTTTTCAATCACCTTCCAGTTTTTTAATTGAACTAGACCCCTTCTCGATCACTTTCCATTCTTGGCTCGATCCACCCTGATAAACAGGTCTCACCCATTTGTCTTTGGGAGCGTTAGCCGGAAGCACAAATGTTCATTGGTAAGGGAATTTGGCTTTCCCTTGGAACTATTGATTCCTGCGAGGGACTCCTCGCTTGTTGAACACAAACCTAAGTGTTCTTGCAGCAGTTAGACCCCTCCTAGGGTATGTAGCTCTAGCCACATTGATATCTTTTGCATTCTTCTCATCATACACAAAATTGCACTTAGTACATAACATAATCCTTGAATTAGTCAACTTACACTTATTCAAAAATTCGATCAACTCCTCTTCAGGCTGAGGGAAAGTGACTTTCATCATTTAAGCGACAATTTTTCGAGACTCCTCCTCCTCCTCCTGCTCACCTGCCTAAACATCTACTTCAAGGCCATCAGTATCCTACAACGTCACGATTTCAACAGGCTCCATGAAATTGGCATTGCCAACCTAAAGGGGATCGACATCAACTTGCATCGAGGCCTTTGGCTTTTCGCCAAATTACAACCTTCCTTTCTGCAAAGACCTTCACACCAGATCCCTGAAAAGAACACATTGAGAAGTTTTATGACCCAAGGATTTATGGTACTTACAAAATCCTCTCTTTTGCTTTTATTCTAAAGGTGGATTTTTTAGGCCCGGTGGCAGTATATTTGTCCATCCGATATTAAGACATCAAATATTTCATCACATTTTGTAACATCAAATGTATAAGTTTTAGCAACAAATTTCTCACTCTTAGGTTCAACGGGGTTTTTCCCATTTAAAGGTTTTAAATCCATGCATGCATATGGAGATCCTAACTTTATTTTTTCCATATTGACCTCGCTCTCTTCCACGTAGTCACTGACCCATTCCGAAAAATTTTCCTTTGTATCAAGATACATAACTTTCTCTCTTATGGAGTTTCGACGTTTTGGATTTCTCATCTTTCAAGTGTGTGACTTGATGAACCCTATCAACTAGCTATGCCATGTCTCTAAGATACTGAGTATCTAACTTCTTCCTAATAGAATAATCAAGACCTCTGACATCCATTTTGACTAACTCGTGCTCAGAGACATGTGTAAAGCATTTAGATTCAAGTAATCTAAACCTATTGAGATAGTCATTAATAGAGTCAACAATTTTTCATCTAACATTGGACAACACTTTAAGGCTTATCTTTGACTGACCCATATAAAACTGTTCATGGAAAATTCACTCTAGTTGATCCCATGTTTGTATAGAGTTTGGGGTAAGGGTCGTGAACCAAGTAAAAGCGTTCTTCGTCAATGAACTGGGAAAATACCTCATTTTTAAACATTCATCATTACCAATGTCACCAGCCTCGATTTTGAAATTGTCTATGTGTTCGACAATTGATTCATTGGTATCACCAGCGAACTTGGTAAACTTGGGGATTTTACATCCCCTATGAAAATTTGTTTAACGAATGTAATCAGGTAGCAAGGATGTATAATTAGGCCTATGAAGGCCAGTGTTAAGCCCACTCTGGGCCAGGACTTCTTCAACCACATTCACAATGTTATTGTGCCCTACTAAATTATTGTGGTTGGCATTTCTTAAAACACGGCCATCATCTTGGTTTCTCTATAATATCACTGGTTTAGGGTTATATTGTTCTATTTATTCCTCCTCCTCATTAGGAGTAGGCTCATGCATACAAAACCTCATAGGCTACTCTTAATTTATTGGGGGTGTCTCATCATTAGGTGTGTCGACTTGTCTTACAAATGATCTTTGGGGTATTGGTTTAAGCTGAACTGGGTGAACACCGAAGGATTCAATATTCTGGCTCATCTGGTCGGTCATATGGTTGAAGAGAATGCCCATTTGTTAGGTGATATTATTAACCAACTGGATATTACTTTCGTCCATCTATTGCCTCAAAGCCATCACAAAAGTCGTATTTCATGACAATGTTATATGAGGTACATGAATTATCCATCCTAGTCGACCATTAGGGTTCAAGGTTGTAGCTGAAACATTTTGATGTTTAAAGGGTGGCCTGGTGGCCATCATATTATCCGCTTACATTAACATGTTCGACTGAAGGCCATCCATGTCGTATTGATAATATCCTGGAAGTGAAATTGATCCTACTTGAAATAGTGCCCATGAGGGTTTAAATAGTGAACCCCCATGGTGTACCGGTGTTGACGAAGTTGTTGTTGTCAGACCGATGGTTGCATACATCCTCACAGGAGACAAAACTGTCGTGTTTTGAGTCATGGTACCGACTAGTATGACATCCACATTATGAGCATTGCTTTGTGCAAAATTTGAAGTGTTATTGTTTGTGCTAGAACATGAAATTTTAGAAATTTGTTTCAAACTTCTCAATTTCATGCATAAACAAACATTAATGTTATGCAAAATAAACCATACACAATAAAAACCACAATGAAATAAACAAAATATTTGAAAATATTAACACATGGTCCCACCGGGTGTGCCAATTTGTTTAACTTAAAAACTGGTAAACAATGCTAGTCTCTTATTAAATATTACTTTGTGATATCGACTAGTGAATCACAGAACACCATGCTTGGACTATTTCAAATATAGTAAAAATGGTGAGTGTTTGGGTGATTTCGACAGTGGTCAAGATCACGTTATGCATTTTAAAATAAGTAAGGGTAAAGATTTACTGAAAATGTAAAGATGACGACTGGGAAATATAAAGAAAAGCAAAGAAAAACTAAATGAAAAAAGCTTTGCATTTAATGGAAATTTAATGATCAAACGTGCATTGCACTCGTCAGACTCATTTCACGCTTCACTGGGTACTTTGATTTTGCGTGAGTTTGGTAATAAATTTGAACACCCCTAAATCTGATAATGAAACTACTATTTATAATACAAATAAATAATTGCTTTATGACAGGATCATCTTCTGCGAATAGCACATATCATTGCAGGTCTTATGTCTCTATTAACCGCTCCTACACGTCTCCATGTTAGGGACAAGGCGACAAACGATTACTACACCATGTTCAATTGTGCCAACCGCTTATATATATGTAGTTGGCTTGATCGAACTATCCATCTTTCTACCCAAAAAATATCCTAAGTCCACAACTCTCTTCGAACATGATTTTGACCTATAATTCGCTTATCTTGTGTCGAACACATTACACATCGACCATGCTTTTTCCCTAAAACAACATTTCATCTCAGAGTCTTTGAATCTTCCTCTTGCTTTAGCTGGATTTTTAAAGTCTTGTCAAAAATAACAGTTAAGACACTGCCATTTTTATGGACAAGAGTGCCACTTTATCTGGATGTCATGTACCCGTGGTACTTTGAGGACTTTGAGCAGATCCATGAGTACAAATGGGGGGTTACTTATTTGGTCTACTTGTACTCTAAGTTATCTGAAGGTTGTATGTGAAACACGAAGCAGGTGACAAGTAGTATCATACTTTTGACAGTAACATTTCTTGGTCTTCTATTGCTTGTGTGTCATTTTGTTAATTATTGCAGCGCCATTACTAACTAATGATTCTTGTTTTCGAGCTTGGATTTTATAGGACTTCCCACGCATCTTTGGTTGGTCACTTGAGCCTACTTATACTAAGGATAAGCCACATACTTTTGCATTTTCCCCGCTCACAAGGAACCAAGTGACAAAGTCGTTCAGAGTGTATATTGACCACTTGGTATTTAAGGATATACACTTTCATTGTTACGTCGATCACCATGAGACTATTCCCTTTGATGACATTATCTTATACTCGAGATGGTTGGCTTACGGGTCACGTCTGACAGTTCCTCATATGCATAAGCGCGTCATACGTTAGTTCGGCTACATGGAGTACATTTCCAGAGATCCTTTTATGTCTGCTCCTCCCACTAAGAAATATAGAGAGGTGGGTATTATGTTTTATGATTATGTTAATCATTTGGTACCATATGAGGTATAAAGTATCATAGCTGAGAATAATTTGATCTATGTAGACAGATACATCCGGTGGTTCTTCTAGGTATCACATCCTTATATGGTACATGATGCTCTAGGAGATCCACCTAGGTCAGCTCATCAAGAGATACTAGAGGAAGAACATACTATGACATATCATGCTTATGATGTCTTGCGTAGGTGTCGTCGTGTCATGCAGATTAGGTAGATAGAAATTTATGGAGGACTCTTTCCTGATAGTTCTGAGGCGATGGGGGTTGTAGATGTCATGATGACAGAGGCTCGGGAGACTTTGTAGTACATGAGGCACTGTAGGAACAGGGGGGCACGAGGTCGAGACGTATTGATAGTCTGTCATGTGTAATAGATTATTGTATTTGTACTCTTTATACATTTTGGGTTGTATTAGATATATTGACTTTATTGTAACTTTTGGATTTGGTTTATGTAATCTTGACTTATACTAACTTTATATATGTCATTTTATTCATAGCCTTAGTATTTTCGAATCTTAGAATACCTTCCAACTATTTGATATGAGAAACATTTACAAAATGATTTGTGATTATTGTGTGCATAAAACATGGAGATACATTTTTGAACACTTTATAGAAATTATTAGTTCTCTTGTTTTAGGATTGGCTTAATCTTTGTAAAACAAATAATAGCAGTAATTATGTAATGTAGAATAGGATGTATAAACTTGCTAATAAGAACAGGTACAACAAGAAGTCCTATTACAATGTCAGAACATGTTGTGTTGAACTTTTTCAACAACTGGAACAACATGTCAAAGAAGATGTCTTCGACATCGCGCCTGCTGAGATGGATTAATGAGATTCAATTTATTCTTAACAGAGGAAGAATATTCAAGAGAATATTATGCATCCTATGTGGCGCATATTTAAAGGTCTATAAAATTCAATCAGAAATCAAGGAGAATGAAGACTTTCTAAATAAGGAGATTATTTAGGAAACTAAAGATTGAAGACCTTTCTTGGGGCAGAAGTTTCTGCAGTTTGTTATAGCTGACTTGTTGTGATTGAAGGCCCAAAATCAGTTGGTTAATGAGTTATATATAAAAGGGTTTGTAACCTAGAAAATACACGGCTCAAGATGTAGAAGTCTAGGGTTTTGTCAAGGTAAACCTCCCGGGTTGTGGGAAGGTTACCATGTTCACCTCGAAGCCTGTAGGTAAGAGGTGTATTATTCTTGGAGGAATATTTGAAGCAACTTCAGGATGTGTTAGGAGCAAAGCTAACAAACAGTGGATTTTAGCTTGGAGACTTAGCTAGTTTGTCCTGGAAGTGTGTCTTCTAAACTTTCTACCTGTATGATTAGAATCTTGGTGAAGGGTTATCGATGTAGTGACTGAGGTGTTGACTACTAGACATCATTGCGATGATTGGAAGTGGGATGGGGATATTCCATATCTAGGGAGGACCTAGGTATAAGGGTCACTGGGTAGTGATTAAGTGCATAGATCGTCAATGGGTGTGTTGGTTGTAGGGTCTGCAAATTGATACTGCTGATAGTGGACTTCATTCCTGGCTTGGTAGCCCCCAAATTAGATGTTGTTGTACAGCGAACTGGGTAAACAATTGCAGTGTGTTCTTTATCTTTTCAGTACTATTTTATCTTGCATGTGTGTTTGTATCAGATCATATGTCTCGACATCCTTATAGGACATCTGAGTCTGCTGTACCAGAATTTCAATTGGTATCAGAGCAGGCATCCTGTTCTGTTCTGGGTGAGATCTTAGGAAGGTACTTTCTGGTCATGGGCAAGGAAGAAAGTATTTACTGAAAAGAGGTATAAACTTGGACAATTCATACTATTGTACGGATGATCTCATGGCAAGGATCATTGGTTATCTGTGACAGGTATTATTCCTGTCTGTTGCCTTCAGGCCCGTAGCTTGGTGGGAAGCTGTTGCACGTAGGGTTTATTCATTTTCAATCCTAAGTTTCGATGCTTATACTTGGATAGTGGTGTAAGCATTGTATCTGAATATTGTTGAGGAGTTTTTTTTTGTATTCCGCTGCACGGTATTTGATATAACCCTGAAAGTATGGGAAGGATACTAGGGTTGTTACCCTTAACATAATATATGCTGAAATTTTCAAACGTATTAAAAGTGTCAAAGATACTTGAGATCTTCCTCAAGTCCACTCATAAAGACATTTATCAATAAGGTTAATGAGAATCAATTGATCAATGATGCTCACAAACATCTGTATATTGACCTTGAAGACTGTCAAGGATGGTTTGTTCCAACAAGAAGGAATTGATGTTCTATGGTGTTGTACCCCAAAATTTGCCCTCCCATTTCATCAACATTTTCTCATCACAAGACTCTTGGAATTCAAGATCAAGCTAGGGCTTGCTCTACTCAAGACACCTCCTTGCACTGTTGACCTAAATTAGGGTTTGAGTTTGCACGGGGATGTTTTGTCCCACAAATCCCAAAATGACTTTCACACTTCATGTTGGACTCACAAGTTTGTCCATACTAAGTTTCAAGCCTTGATTCAAATTTTTGCCCAGTCAATTGGACAGTTGACCTAGAAATCAGCTGTATTGGGGAAAAAGTCAACTGTGGCCAATTGACAGTCAAACCTCATGAATTTTGACCCACATCAACATTATGAACTCATATGAACCATTTGATAAAGTTTGGATCACAATTCCATAAGAAATTTGATCAGATCACCAAAAGGGCAAAATGGTCATTTTTAGGGTTTTAACTGCATAAAGGCAATTTTTTACTGTTTGACCTAGCCAATGGAAAATTAAGCTCAACCATGGACTAAAGGACTCAATGACATTGTCTTGACCCATTCAACAAGTTCAAAAGATCTCAAGTGCATAGGATTGATAGATGAATTTTTCAGTCAACTGATCAAAATTTGACTTTACACTGAAAAGTCAAACTTTGACTTTTTGGTCAAAATCAAGTGCCAAGGGTCATTTTTTATCAATACATGTCAAATTATGAAACTTGTGCATCAAGAAACATAAAATTGCAAATTAGGGTTTAAAATGGAAAAATTTCATACCTTAGAAATTTTCTAAGTTATAAAATTTTCTTATTTTTTCCTAACTTTGTCCCATTTTTTCACCAAGATGAAAATGGATTCAAACAAAACTTGAAACATGAAAGTTGTATTCCATCACAAAGTCTACAACTTTGATTCACAAAGTTTTCTCAAAAGAAGCTTGGATCTCAAGTTATGATTTTTGGAACAAGGGTACCTAAAACTTTTAACTTAGAGAAATTTTGCCCTAGTTTAGGCAGGATTTTGACCCATCTTCTTGGACATTTTTCACATAGTTCCACTTGGAGTCTTGTAGCGGTGAAAATCGTAGATCAAGCTATTAATTAACTTGACTCACAAAAGCAAGAGTCTCCACCGCGCTTTATTATTTCCAAGGGAAAAGGGAAAAGAGCGAAATAAAACCCTAAAAAACATGTAATGTAAAGTCATATTTAAAAGTAATGAAAATACAATGCGTTTTTGAAAAGAGATCAAGAGTTCGGTGGTTGGTTATGAAATGGGAAGGTATTAGCACCCAATGCATCTGCGGTACTCCGCAGGAACCTTTTGAAATATCTGTTTTTTGGTTTAAAATTGTTTGTTATATACAAGGGTGTATTTATCTACAAATATGGATTGCTTAAGGGGAAAGAAAAGAGTTTTTATTATTGCGTTCGTGAGGGTTTCGCGACCCTTTGCCTACGTATCCAATGAAGGAATCAAAACACCGTAGTTCCTCTAGAAAAAGGTTGATTTGTTTGTGTTTTTTAGTGGGCGACATCATTCTAGCAATAGGCACGGCCGGTATCACGGTAGAACGGAGATAATATGCCCTTGGGGGAGTTTTGATTTGTTGAATGTTTTTGCATGTTTTAAAGTATGTTCAAGTAATGATTAAAAGTGTTTTTGATCTCTTTGGTTTGTTTTCTTGTTGATTTTTATCTTGTTATACATCTAATTACTAACATTTGTACAAAGTAAATGAAATGCAGAAAGATAAAAAAAAACTAAGCTACTACAAACTTATCAAAAGGCATAAAAAATAAAGATGAAAGTAAAGAAAATGAGTATCTTTCGATTCTGGCAGGAGCAGACTTCGACTGGCATTTTCTGGCCTCCTTCGATTGGGGATGGCAGCAGCAGAGTCACATCTTTCGATTAGGCTTTGGCAGAGGCGAAGTCCTGTCCTTCGATTTGGCAAAGGCAGAGGCGAAGTCCTGTCCTTCGATTGGGCTTTGGCAGCAGTCAGGTAGTGTACTTCGATTGGGGGCTAGCACCAATGAGGTTCTGTCTTTCGATTGGCCTGGCAGTTAGTGTATGGCGAAGTCTTTTGATTCTGCCTTGTTGCCTTCTTCGATTGGGAGTTGAAAGGAATGTCTTTCGATTGGACATGATTTGCCTCCTGGTTGTCTCTTTCGTTCGACCTGGAGAGAGATGGCAGAAGCCAGAAGCTTCGTTTCTATTTCTTGTTCCCTGTTTCGTTCATTTCAAACATTAAATGACAACATGGCCTGAGGCCATGCTAATAACAGTTTGGTAAACATTTTAACAGCTAAAGCAATTTCAGGTAGACAGAAAGCAAAAATGAAAGAGCTCAGTTCTAAAAAATATGTTAAAAGGGTAGAATCAAAAGAACAGTGGTATGTACAATGTTTCAAACGAAAAGGAATTGTATTTACATGTTATGAAACTAACAAAAGTATTATTTACATGTTAGGCCATGAAACGAAAAGTTCAAGGGTAAGAGTGACTTACTTGGCTTCAGGTTGGAACGTGTGTTGGGCCTTGAGTGGTGGCCCTGGAGCGCTTCTAGATTCGAAGGGAGGGGTCACAGACTGTGCTGGGAGCGCTGGATTCGAAGGAAAGAAAGAAGCAAGGGTGATGCTTCTTTGATTCGAAGGAGACTGAAGTGAGGTTGTTCTTCAGAATCGAATGGAGTAAGTGTTTGGGGATTCTGGGTTTGTTCTCACAAGTATTGAAGGGACTTGAGAGATTTTTGTGTTTGAGAAAACTTGTTGTTTTCTGAGAATTTTCTGAAGTGTTTATGAATGTTTGAGAGTTCTACTATTTGGAGAAAATTTGAGAGAGGTTCGTCTGGCCCAAAAGTCCTTTTTTTCTCCCCCAAAAAAAAATGTGTTGTAAAGCCTTCTTATTTATAGGCAAGGTGGCTGAAACTTTTGGTATGGTTTTGGAGGGAAAACAAAATGATTTGAACAGTTTGGGAATGCTGTTTCGATCCTTTCTTCTACGCAGCTCTTGTGCACTCCTTTTTGGGCAAGTACAGGACTGTTGTAGCAGGCTCAACAGTGTTTTGGAGCATAGTGGTAGGTTGGTGCAGGACTGTTGCAGCAGGCTCAGTAGTGTTTGTTGCATGGCAGTACAGTGGTCCAACTTGTGAATCGAAGGAGACTGTATTTCCAAATCGAAGCTTGTGTTCGAAGGAGACTGTATTACCCAATCGAAGCTTGTGTTCAAAGGAGGCAGTATTGCCTAATCGAAGCTTGTGTTCGAAGGAAGCCGTATTGCCCAATCGAAGCATGTTTGCAGGCAGTAAACTTGTCCAGATTCGAAAGAGGCATGCAGGCGGTGAACTTGTCCAAATCGAAGTAGGCTTGCAGGCAGCAAATTTGTCCAAATCTAAGTAGGCTTGCAGGCAGCAAATTTGTCCAGATCGAAGTAGGCTTGCAGGAAGCAAATTTGTCCAGATCGAAGTAGGCTTGCAGGCAACAAATTTGTCCAAATCGAAGTAGGCCTAAACTTGCATTCGAAGGAGGATTTAAGTTCAAAATGAAGTACATTCCCAAGTTGCATTCGAAGGAAACCTGTCAGCACATGAAATCAAAGAAACAACAAACACACATTTCGTGCTTGATTAGACGTTAGTGATACATAGGCTAAGAATGTTCAAAACACTTGACAATTTCTGCATAATCAATGCTCAAAGGTGAGAGGTTAAAACTAACTGTATTTAGTGACCTTGCCTTCTGTATAAAAATGCAAAAATGCAAATGGGATCTTAGGTCAAAAATTGGGGTACAACAGCTGCCCCTATTTAAGTTTCTTCTATCCGGAGATATGAAGATTCGAATCTTCATTTCGACGAGATTGAAGGTACTTAAATATAGAATACACAATTTTTGGCCTTAAGATACCACAATTATGTTCATGATATGATATGAATGCAATGCTCTGAATTTTATGGGGAATGACGCCATATGAGACAAATTATGCTGGAGAAATCAAGCACATTATACAGTAATCCCACAGGGGAAGAGATGATAACTCCACTGGGGAAACAGAGTCATAGACTTCAAATGAGAGACTCTTGAATGATTTACATCAGTGTTGAGACTGGAAAAAGAAATGATTTACATCAGTACTGTGACTAGGAAACAAAATGATTGACATCAGCACTAAGGCTGGAAAAGGAAATGATTGACATCAGCACTGAGACTGGAAAAGAAATGATTTACATCAGCACTGAGGTTGGCATCAGTACTGAGACTGGAAAAAGAAATGATTTACATGAGCACTGAGGCTGGCATCAGTACTGAGACTGGAAAAGGAAATGATTTACATCAGTACTGTGACTGGAAATAACATCTCTGACTTCTGAATTTTGCCGAGAATGGTAACACAATCCCTTTTTTAACCAAGATATCGCTTGAAAAGGATAAAATGCAAACTTCCCCACGGGACTTTTCCGAAGGGATGCCATTTGCTGAGTAGACATTATTGTTGGGGATACACAAGATGCTCAAATAAAGAGGCCGCCACTTGCTTCCTTTCAAAGGTACTATGACATACAAGTTGCTCAAATAAAGAAGCTGCCACTTGCTGTCCTCAAAGAATATCAAAGCACACAAGCTGCTCATGAAGAGTCCGCCACTTGTTGCTTATAACCCACAAGCTGCTCATGAAGAGCTGCCACTTGCCGTCTTCAAAGAATATTAAAGCACACAAGCTACTCATGAAGAGTCTGCCACTTGTTGCTTATAACCCACAAGATGCTCATGAAGAGCTGCCACTTGCCGTCTTCAAAGAATATTAAAGCACACAATCTACTCATGAAGAGTCCGCCACTTGTTGCTTATAACCCACAAGCTGCTCATGAAGAGCTGCCACTTGCCGTCTTCAAAGAATATTAAAGCACACAAGCTACTCATGAAGAGTCTGCCAATTGTTGCTTATAACCCACAAGCTGCTCATGAAGAGCTGCCACTTGCCGTCTTCAAAGAATATTAAAGCACACAAGCTACTCATGAAGAGTCTGCCACTTGTTGCTTATAACCCACAAGCTGCTCATGAAGAGATTCCACTTGCCGTCTTCAAAGAATATTAAAGCGTACAAGCTACTCATGAAGAGTCCGCCACTTTTTGCTTATAACCCACAAGCTGCTCCTGAAGAGCTGCCACTTGCCGTCTTCAAAGAATATTAAAGCACACAAGCTACTCATGAAGAGTCCGCAACTTGTTGCTTATAACCCACAAGCTGCTCATGAAGAGCTGCCACTTGCCGTCTTCAAAGAATATTAAAGCACACAAGCTACTCATGAAGAGTCCGCCACTTGTTGCTTATAACCCACAAGCTACTCATGAAGAGCTGCCACTTGCCGTCTTCAAAGAATATTAAAGCACACAAGCTACTCATGAAGAGTCCACCACTTGTTGCTTATAACCCACAAGCTGCTCATAAAGAAGCCGCCACTTGCTGTCTTCAAAGAAAAATAACGTACAATCTGCCCATGAAGAGACTACCACTTGTCGTTTCTGAAGAATAATAACGTACAAGTTGCCCATGAAGAGACCGGCACTTTCCGTTTTCAAAGATGTCAATAACATACAAGTTGCCTCATGAAGAGACTGCCGCTTGATGTTTTCAAAGGTGTTAATAACATACAAGTTGCCTCGTGAAGAGACTGCCGCTTGTTGTTTTCAAGAGTATCCATAACACACAAGTTGCCTCATGAAGAGACTGCCACTTGCTGTTTGTCAAGAGTATCCATAACATATCGTGAAGATATTCCTGGAGGTGAGAACCAATAATTTCATCGGGGATGGACAAACTGCTCATGAAGAGACCACCATTTGTCATAAAGAAATCAGAAATAATCAAACTGCTCAAATAAAGAGTCAGTCGCTTGTTGTCATGTCGATATTCCAAAAGAAGGTTGTGATAACACTACCAGGGAATAATGTTCATATTCAATACCATGAATAAATCCTTCCGTATTGCAAAATAAATGCACTCTTCATCTAGGTTTCACAGCCTAGAGAGATCCACAGGGTATCGTTCACAAGAGACAAAGCTCAATCCAGGAATAAACTGGAGAGAAAACAGTCAAACAAGACTCCACTCAATGAGGAAACAACTCAAATGGGGATTTATCCTATCCAGAGATGGAAAAGGAAAGCTAAAGCAAGATTCTTCCACGAGAGTTAACTCAGTGGGGAATTAGAAAAGAGGCGCACTTTCTGCTTAAGTTGACACTCTATTTGGAAAGATCAAATATGCTATTTGAATTGACATAACCAAGGTATACGACCTCAAAGACATCAACAAATACAAATGTGCGTGCATGATGCAAGTGTGAATGAATGAATGAATGTCATGTATATGCTGACAAAACAGACAGGGAGATAGACAGAGGATGATAAGACATCACAGCACAACCCAACACTCGGCTAATCTCAATAAGATGGGGACATTACTGGAGATATAACAAAAGCCATCATTGGAGCAAGGTCCTTTTACAAAGCTTATATATCTCTGGAGAGGAAGATATTTTCAGGTAGAAAACCCAAAATCCAGTCTTCTATTGTTAACAATCCATTGAAAGGATAACAACACAAATAATGTTTCAGCTGGAAAAAGTCATGCTTAGCTGGAGATACTGGGAACACCACCCTCTGATAATGTGTGCAAAACATATCTTGAAAAAACTGGATTGCCCCTGGGACTAATTTTGGATGCTCCAAGTTTACTGCTGATGAGCCGCATGTTGCACGACAATTCTTGCGAATAGCTTCACCTCTAAAATCCCCCAAGCTATATGGTTGATGAGGAGAAATCGTCTCAAGAGGATTTTACAAAAGACCCGGCATTCACCATGCTCTGGTGTCTTCAAACTCTTAGAGAGATCCATCAAATCTCGACGTGATTGCCCCGGATTGACTGTAGTTGGCACAACAAAGTCTTCAAATTTTTCCCCAAAAGAGTAAACAAATTGGGAAAGCATTAACTGGGAGAAGAAACATGTTCATGCTTAAGGTCTTCAAGTGACATGCCCCTGGATATGGTTTTTTCTTGAAATGATTCTCTAATTACTCAACCAGTTTCAGACCTTAAAGAATAAACTCATCACTGGTGCTTATGTGAGCTTCCTTGATATCAAACAAATGTTTTGCAGTTAGAAAAAGTTTACAATGAGAATGAAAATTCTAATGCAACAATTATGTAAGTCTTGAAGATTTTGAAAAGATATCGCACAAATTTTGCGAGTTAGAACACCATTTATTTTTTTACAGGAAAAACATATGATACCAACATAACTATTTAGAACATTCATGGGAGTCAGGAACACTATCTCATTGAAATATGCTTTCAAAATAACCTCGCTTCAATTAGGACTTTTGAAGGTTGTAACGTGGCCTGGTTCATGGCTTTAGAAAAAAATATTTTTAAGGCTCAAAATTTATAGGTGCCCGCCCATTCTTCATGATGTTCTCCAACCCTATGTTCAGTTAATTCAACATGAGTGTTCATCTCTCAAAAGGATTTTGTGATGGTTAAGGAAACGACGAGGCGTTCAGTGTAAAAACCACCCTTACGTCTTCGTGTTTGTAGTCACCAATTTGTTCTTTGCTGAGGAATTTTTCTTTGTATTCCTTTCTTTGCAATTTTTTTATTTTCCCTAACTTTTGCCTGAACTAATTCTTTTGAATTGATAGTCCAGCGGGATGCCTTAATTTTGTCTAAGTCACACGTTTTCATGTTTTTTGACTTAGCAGGCTTTTTCTTCTTCTTTTTTTTTTTGTTTTTTTTTTGTTTTTCTTGATTTTTTTTTTAACAAAATGTGTGACATTAGCTTGTATTTGCTTGTTGAGAGGATGGTGATTGCTCGTTTCTTGATGAATGAGGGTTAACATTGTGGTTCCACATCCTCTAGCTTCATTATACATGAGGGATAGCCCTCGTAGTTTCTCTTCAGAAATATCTTCCTTATGAATTTTGAACACTCAATCGGATTAATTGAAAACTACCCTGCCCCAGGTTAAAATTTAAGGGTTTTTTCGTATAGAAAAGAAACTCCTACTTGAAGGCTCAAAAGGGGTTAGCAAGGGATTATCTTCCTTATATCTCCGGTGTTTAGGGATTTGAAACAATGCTTGTACATCATCAGCAAGATTTTATTCAAAAGAGCATATAACCAAAGATTTTGTGTTCTTTAGATCATCATCCTCCCTCCAATCTCTGCCTAGGCAAGAGAATGGGCAACAAGTTGGTATCATAATGCAAAATCAATTTAAAATTTAAAAACAAATATGGGTGAAACGAATGAATTTCTTCAAGACAAACGTACTCATTGCATTAAGATAATCATTCAGATGCAAACAAGTTCTTACATGCAAACAATGTTTTGATAAATAGGAAGAATTACAAAAAGCAGCAATAAGTTAATAATCTGGGAAGGCTTTCCATCTGGACTTGTGCTGAAGGAAACCTCTCCTTAACTTCAAGGCCAGAAACCAACAGAGATTCACTTATGCTTTAGCAAAGGGGTTGACTTGGGCGGCAACCAGAATTTCAACCAAGACAGTTGAGTGATCCATACCAGCTTTCAAATTAGTCACCTCTCTACGGAGTTCAGAAACCTCTTGTTTGATACTCTCCAATGTTCCCTTAGCGCGAGTGTTGTACTGGTGAGACCAAAGGAAAAATAAGACTTGGAAAAAAGACCTTTGAAAGTGAAACAAAGAATGTAGAATGATGCATGATATGCAAAAGAGAGTTTTTATTTGACTTTCAAGGAGCTCAAGATATCAAGTTGTAAACATCAAAGTATGAAGATAGAAGATGAATTCTATATTGGATCAAAGCGTTGATCAAGTTATCATCAAGATCAATCATCCATTTTGGTGGATTAGGGTTTTCACCCTATCAACACCCAAGATCCATTGAGCTTGACGGAACTTGTGATGTTTACAAAGAAAGACCTCCAAATTCCTTGAAAGTCAAGTGAAAAGGGTTTTATGGATGCATGAGTGCATGGCTATGCAACAACCACAAGCAAGGTCACAAATACAGTTGAAAGGTTCAACGTCACGAGCATGGAGTCAAGGTAAGAAATATCCCCAAGGTATGTACTAATGGTTTAATCACACCTGCAAGACAAGTTTCTAAGAGTTCCCAGAGTCTACATTCCTCCTTCGGATATTACCAACGTCTTGATTACTCAATAATTAGCAATATTCTCAAGAGAAACTCATCCGAGCGTAGCATCGCGTAACAATTACTTCCGGATTACTCCGTTATAATCTCTGCACTACACCTAAAAGGCCAAGATGGGTTAGGGTTCTACGGTTCTCAGCTTCTCTGGCTCCCAGGTCGAAAATAATAATGTATTTCCGATTACTCGGTAAACAAATATTACATTCAAAAGGGCCTTCCACTGAGTGGGGGATCTCATGCCTCCTTCTTCGGGATTACTCCCTCAAAGTTAACATGACTATACCGCCCGTCCTATTCCTAAGTGTAACTTAGTCCGGGTATAGGACTTGTCCTTTGTAAGTATTATTAACACCCAAATAATCACAATATATACATATAATCAAACAATCAAATAATGATAAAACAGATAAAACAAATTAGGTTTAACCCACTTAGGGATGGACCAGCAAGAGGTCAATCTGTCCCCATCAGAGTCGCCAATTCTGTAGCGGTGAAAATCGGAGATCAAGTTATTAATTAACTTGACTCACAAAAGCAAGAGTCGCCACCACGCTTTATTATTTCCAAGGGAAAAGGGAAAAGAGCGAAATAAAACCCTAAAAAACATGCAATGTAAAGTCATATTTAAAAGTAATGAAAATACAATGCGTTTTTGAAAAGAGATCAAGAGTTCGGGGGTTGGTTATGCAATGGGAAGGTATTAGCACCCAATGCATCTGCGGTACTCCGCAGGAACCTTTTGAAATATCTGTTTTTTGGTTTAAAATTGTTTGTTATATACAAGGGTGTATTTATCTACAAATATGGATTGCTTAAGAGGAAAGAAAAGAGTTTTTATTATTGCGTTCGTGATGGTTTCACGACCCTTTGCCTACGTATCCAATGAAGGAATCAAAACATCATAGTTCCTCTAGAAAAAGGTTGATTTGTTTGTGTTTTTTAGTGGGCGACATCATTCTATCAATAGGCACGACCGGTATTGCGGTAGAACGGAGATAATATGCCCTTGGGGGAGTTTTGATTTGTTGAATGTTTTTGCATGTTTTAAAGTATGTTCAAGTAATGATTAAAGAGTGTTTTTGATCTCTTTGGTTTGTTTTCTTGTTGATTTTTATCTTGCTATACATCTAATTACTAAAATTTGTACAAAGTAAATGAAATGCAGAAAGATAAAAAAAACTACGCTACTACAAACTTATCAAAAGGCATAAAAAATAAAGATGAAAGTAAAGAAAATGAGTATCTTTCGATTCTGGAAGGAGCAGACTTCGACTGGCATTTTCTGGCCTCCTTCGATTGGGGCTGGCAGCAGCAGAGTCACATCTTTCGATTAGGCTTTGGCAGAGGCGAAGTCCTGTCCTTCGATTGGGCAAAGGCAGAGGCGAAGTCCTGTCCTTCGATTGGGCTTTGGCAGCAGTCAGGTAGTGTACTTCGATTGGGGGCTAGCACCAATGAGGTTCTGTCTTTCGATTGGCCTGGCAGTCAGTGTATGGCAAAGTCTTTTGATTCTGCCTTGTTGCCTTCTTCGATTGGGAGTTGAAAGGAATGTCTTTCGATTGGACATGATTTGCCTCCTGGTTGTCTCTTTCGTTCGACCTGGAGAGAGATGGCAGAAGCCAGAAGCTTCGTTTCTATTTCATGTTCCCTGTTTCTTTCATTTCAAACATTAAATGACAACATGGCCTGAGGTCATGCTAATAACAGTTTGGTAAACATTTTAACAGCTAAAGCAATTTCAGGTAGACAGAAAGCAAAAACGAAAGAGCTCAGTTCTAAAAAATATGTTAAAAGGGTAGAATCAAAAGAACAGTAGTATGTACAATGTTTCAAATGAAAAGGAATTGTATTTACATGTTATGAAACGAACAAAAGTATTATTTACATGTTAGGCCATGAAACGAAAAGTTCAAGGGTAAGAGTGACTTACCTGGCTTCAGGCTGGAACGTGTGTTGGGCCTTGAGTGGTGGCCCTGGAGCGCTTCTGGATTCGAAGGGAGGGGTCACAGACTGTGCTGGGAGCACTGGATTCGAAGGAAAGAAAGAAGCAAGGGTGATGCTTCTTTGATTCGAAGGAGACTGAAGTGAGGTTGTTCTTCAGAATCAAAGGGAGTAAGTGTTTGGGGATTCTGGTTTTGTTCTCACAAGTATTGAAGGGACTTGAGAGATTTTTGTGTTTGATAAAACTTGTTGTTTTCTGAGAATTTTCTGAAGTGTTTATGAATGTTTGAGAGTTCTACTGTTTGGAGAAAATTTGAGAGAGGTTCGTCTGGCCCAAAAGTCCTTTTTTTCTCCCCCCAAAAAAAATGTGTTGTAAAGCCTTCTTATTTATAGGCAAGGTGGCTGAAACTTTTGGTATGGTTTTGGAGGGAAAACATAATGATTTGAACAGTTTGGGAATGCTGTTTCGATCCTTTCTTCTACGCAGCTCTTGTGCACTCCTTTTTGGGCAAGTACAGGACTGTTGTAGCAGGCTCAGCAGTGTTTTGGAGCGTAGTGGTAGGTTGGTGCAGGACTGTTGCAGCAGGCTCAGTAGTGTTTGTTGCATGGTAGTACAGTGGTCCAACTTGGGAATCGAAGGAGACTGTATTGCCAAATCGAAGCTTGTGTTCGAAGGAGACTGTATTACCCAATCGAAGCTTGTGTTCGAAAGAGGTAGTATTGCCTAATCGAAGCTTGTGTTCGAAGGAAGCAGTATTGCCCAATCGAAGCATGTTTGCAGGCAGTAAACTTGTCCAGATTCGAAAGAGGCATGCAGGGGGTGAACTTGTCCAAATCGAAGTAGGCTTGCAGGAAGCAAATTTGTCCAAATCGAAGTAGGCTTGCAGGCAGAAATTTGTCCAGATCGAAGTAGGCTTGCAGGCAGTAAATTTGTCCAGATAGAAGTAGGCTTGCAGGCAGCAAATTTGTCCAAATCGAAGTAGGCCTAAACTTGCATTCGAAGGAGGCTTTATGTTCAAAATGAAGGACATGCCCAAGTTGCATTCGAAGGAAACCTATCAGCACATGAAATCAAAGAAACAACAAACACACATTTCGTTCTTGATTAGACGTTAGTGATACATAGGCTAAGAATGTTCAAAACACTTGACAATTTCTGCATAATCAATGCTCAAAGGTGAGAGGTTAAAACCAACTGTATTTAGTGACCTTGCCTTCTGTATAAAAATGCAAAAATGCAAATGGGATCATAGGTCAAAAATTGGGGTACAACAAGTCTTAAGTTGAATTTCGAAGATGGATTGTAGTACATGTTGCAAGCTTTCCAAATTGTCCAAGAACTCCTCAAACACCTTTGTGGTTAGGGATAATCGAATGCTTGAAGTTGGCAAAAACTCACTTTGCAACCATGGCCAATACATGTTCATACCATTTGCCAAATCTGACCAAGCTAGCATAGTTCACAATTACAAGCCTCTAAACCAGTTTGTACTCCATAATTTAATGCAAATTCATTGAGCCAATGCATTGTCTTGGATATTAGGGTATTGTACACAAGTTTAACCCCTAAATGGTAAAAGGAACATTTCCATTTTTGCAAAAGGTTGCTTTATGTCAAACCACTAATCCTTGAGCCTTGAACAAGATCTTATGCTGTCAAACAAATCCACTAATTAGAGGGGCCAAGAGGATAGTATGCAGGGTGATAAGATGGCTTGTACAAGCCTATAACCTCACTTCCACTTTCTTGCTTCATAACCACGCAATTTGTCAAAAATAAGAGAACTCACTCATTTGTAAAAACCAACTCAAGCAAAGTTATCAAATAAGTTCCTCATACCCTAACAAGTCAGAAGCACGAGCCTTTCACCACTCAAACCTCCTCTTACTCAGAATCTCCATTTTCTTGCAAAACAGGGCCAGTTTTGTATTTTGCAAGTCACCATCCAATCCCCTCGTTCGTTTTGTCCAAAACTACTTCAAACACATTCCAATCAACCTACTTGAGCTATCCAGATCATCCACAAGTTGATGTAACTCCCTTAACACACATTGCCATTTTTTTTGGTAGCTTTGCAGGTTGAGTTCTGTAGCACGATTCAGGCTGCTTCAAAATAAACTAAGCATTGGAAAAGCTTCAGTGGACATCAGGCAAGCTCAAAAGAACCTCAAACACCATTGGAAGTTGTTGCATTGTCCAGCTCAAAGTCAAATGAAACAGGTATTTCATAAATTTCTATCCCTTTATTTAGGAATAGTTAGACTTAGGTTTGTGAATGAAATATGTTGTATTCATAGCCCTGAAGCCATACATGTGCTTAGTTTTCATTTATATTAATCGTGCTAGGAGAATTTCATCCATGAACTTTCTGAAAAAACTAGGTTAGAAATTAGGGCCAGAGAAATTCTCTCTGGTCTTTGAGAGTTAGCTTAAGTTTTTTATATGGTTAGATTCGTTGTTTGATGCTCTACAAGTTTCATGTTTTGAGTTTTGTCAAAAAAGCACTGAATCAGGAGATACAGCTTTGAACTAAGAAGACGCATGTTTGTGTTGACAAAGGAAGAAGATGAAGTAGCTGGGCTGGGCCTGGCTACTTCCTGCTTTTCACACCCCATTTTTTAGTTTCACACCCCCCTGGCCCATTTCTTGTATATTTATCATTTTTGCATTTTTATTTTATTTCGGACCTTGATATTTTATTTTCTAACATAAAAAATATTTAAAAAATATTTTTATAAATTTTTATATTTATTTGGTATTTATTTCAATTATTTCCACCATTTAATTGATTAATTACTTTATGTTTATTTTGTTTAAACTTAAAAAATAATGTAAGAAATATTTTTATTTTCATTTTTTATTTTCTTTCACATTTGAAAATATTTTCTTGAAATATATACATTTTGTAAATAATTTATTTTATTTTTATACACATTAATATTTTTAATACATATATATACATATATATTATATTTTATTAAATAATTAGAACAAAAAACACAAAAATAATACATTTTTATTTTTATTAATATTTTATACTAAAAATACCCTTTTTTCAATATACTTTTATTTTTGTATAAATTGATGCATTATTGTATATAAATAATAAATAATACTATTTATTTAAGAAATTAGGGTTTTTGCCCTAAAAAACAAAAATAATTAAAATTGACTTTTTTTATTTATTTCTTTACATTTCACATTAAAAATACTTTTTACATACATAAAATTTTTTTTTGCATAATACATTTTTATTTAATATTTATTTATTGTATTTATTTAAATATTGTACATTTAATTGTTATGCCTTATACATTCGATTTGGTTGTAATAATTTAGAATTTAATTTCTTGTCTAAATAATCCCCAATTCAAATTTGTACCCCCTCCCTATATCATGTTGTAATAGTGTAGAATTTAAATTCTCGCACCTTTAAATGCTTTCAATTATACCATGATTAGACTTAGGGTTTGTATGCAAAATCAAAATCAACAAATAGTTTGACCTAATCAAAGACAAAAATACATGAAAAAACAAACACAATGCACACTTGCACCCCTAGGGTTACAATCCACTTGTTGCCTTCAAAAATGGGTCATGGTTGCATGTCAAGTACTTTGGCAAAATAAAAACAAAACAAAAGATCATAGTCCCTCGATGACGCTATCTGAGTTGCCTAAACAAAATGATCAAGTCCCTCGAGAAAATTTCCAAAAATAATTGACACTATCGCTATCATGGTCTATACGATGACCCGCGTCTGTCCCGTTTAACATCCTAACACAAGGTTGTTCACCAAATACAATGGTGAAACAACACTGTTAAAAGTATTAAAAACATAAGAAAGAACTTTGAGTAAAATAGGGTAGACAACTCTTATTTACTTGATCAAAAACTTGCAAAAACATCCTTGCTATCTTCAAAACACACTTCACAACACAATTTCAAAACCCTACTTTCAAACATTGAAAACCTTTCAAAAGACAAAAGCACCTTTTTATACATTCAAACAAGAATCATTACAAAAGTTGCCACAACGTTGGTCTCTTTTCAAAACATATTTCCAAATCACACACAAGGCACCATTTCAAACAATTGAAAAGCACCATTTCAAACAATTGAAAAGCAAAGCAAGTGATCTAAGCAAGTAACTAAGATCCCATGGATAACCATGGATAGAAATGGTGCTAATACCTTCCCTTTCTATGATCTACTCCCCGAACTCAAGAAAACATCTCAAAGGTCTTTCCTGTGCTTTTTGGCCTTTCCATAGGATAAAATAAAAAGTCGGTGGCGACTCTTGCTAAACCGAAACATTTGCGAACACAAACGCAAAATCCAAAGTCAGTTCTCCCACCGTATCACATATGGGATGTTAGAAAGTTATTTCAGCAGGTATGAAACTACCAGTTGAAGACAGATGCCTTGGGTGTTGAACAAAAATGTTATGAATACTTTTGGAACCTACTTCTGATCTGGAAGAGTAGGCATCTGGTTTGTACAGGGTGATCAGGAAACGATAAACAGTTTATCTACTCCTTGTGACCAAGGCTTATGGGAGTATAGAGGTTGAGCTCCATGTTCTTGAGAAGAACTCATAAAGGAATCTCCACCAGACCCTTTATGTATATGAGGTGAGCTCGTATCTGGAAGATCCTTCTGATCAAAGGAACCAGATTCATGGAATCCTGTTTGCGGCCATAGAACATATTATGTTTGAAGAGAAGTATTATGATCCAACCAAAATGTTTGATGCTCCTGAGTATTGTTTTGATTTCCCTTAAGGAAGAGAATTTGTAATTCTCTTTGTGTACCCTCAGAAGTTGTTGAAGAAGATCCCTTTGCAAAGGTTGATATGATGTCAGACAGAATGTCGTGACATATTTGAAGATGTTAAAATTTGAAGGTCATTGTTTTTGAAGAATCATGGGAAACACACTCCTTTGAAAAGTCTGTATAGATACCTAATAGAGGAAATCTCTTTTGTAGGTACAGAAAATGGCATCCATCATCTCAAAGTCAGACTGGAGGTCTGAAGAAAATCTTTTTTAGATGTGGCTCATGCAATCCCCTGCATATGTTGGTAGTCTGATCCTGAAGATTGATCAGTTGTTGTTGGTATGTTTCCTTGTGTTTCCCCCACAAGAGTTGAGTATGAGTTACTATGGATGTTTCCCCTAGAACCATAGTAACAATGGATGATGTTGTAGCAGATGTTAGAACAACATCTAAGTTTCTTCAGCAATAAAAGTGACCTTTTCTCAAGGATACACTCAAATTTAAGGAGTTGTTTTTTATGAAACCTTTGTTCCTGTGGCTAGACTTGAATCAATTAGACTACTCTTAGGAGTTGCTTGCATTCTAAGGTTTAAGCTATTTCAAATGGATGTAAAGAGTTCCTTCCTAAATGGATATTTGAATGAGGAAGTCTATGTGGAACAACCTAAGGGATTTATTGATCCAAGTTTTTTTTTCTAACCATGTGTACAAACTGAAGAAAGCTTTGTATGGATTAAAGCAAGCTCCAAGAGCTTGGTATGAGAGATTGACAAAATTTCTTGGTGAGAATGGATATAGGAAAGGTGGTATAGACAAAACTCTTTTTTTCAAGGAAGAAGAAAGGAAGATCATGATTGCGCAAATATATATTGATGATATTATGGTTGGTGGGATGTCAAATGAAATGGTTCATGTGATACGGTGGCAGAACCGACTGTTATATGCTGGTTTTGCATTTGTGTTTGCAAATTTCGCGGTAAGAAAGAGTCACCACCGTCTTTTCTTTTATCCAACAAAGGAAAGAGTGAAAAGAACATTAAAAAGACCTTTTCGATAGTTTTCTGAGTAAGGGGAGTAGATTATGGAAAGGGAAGGTGTTAGCACCCTTTCCACCCGTGGTTTTCCACGGGCTCTTAGAGGTTTGCTCATTTTTTAAAAATACCTTTGTGCTTTGTGTTTAAAAATGTTTTGAAAATGCCTTAGTGCGGCAATTTTCTTTGCGTTTAACTCTTGTATCAGTCCTCAAGAGTGTTAACAAAGCAAATGTTTTTTAAACTTGTTTTTGAAAAGTATTATTTGTGTAAGTGCAAAAAGTGTTTTTGAGCAAACTTCTAACAGCTATCTACTTTTATACTCGAAAAGGGTCGTTCTTTTCCTCCTATCCTTTAGACAGTGCTATCCTACTATTAGTGAGTAGGTAGCCCCATAGTTAGATGTTGAGGGACATTCGAAGGGACATTTTACAGTCATAAAGGCAACATACGGAGATGCTTTAGCAACTTTTGTTTAAGGGACGAGATCATTTACCGAAAGGCAACACTGTAAGGGTCATCGAGGGACTATGATATTTTTATTTACGGGTCTTTGCTAAAGCGTTCCTTCCTCATGACTATTTTATTTCTGAAGGCAACCAAAGTGGGAGATACCTTAGAGGTGTATATGTGCCAGTGTGTTATATTCAGTTATTTTTTGTCTTTTTCTTAAGTTTGCTAACGTTTGATTTCAGTTTTGTCATACAAACCTAGTTACTAACAGTTAATATAAGCATATAATAAAATACAAAGCGAGAAGTAAAGGTTCCTACGCTATTACAGGGCTTCGGGGCAATTACATAAAAGAGGTGAAAAATAAAGTGCGGAATTAAAAGTACGGAAATTTAAATCCTAAACTATTACAACCGGTAGATAATTACAATAATCTAAAAATGTCAAAATAAATAAACGCAACGCATGAATTGAAAACACGTCTAAAATCCTAAGAATGAAAGCCTTTTTTTGTTTGTTTTGTTTTATTTTTAAAAAAAAATGTTAAAGTAATTAATAGTTGATTAACAAAATTAGTTTTAACAAAAAGGACTAGAACCTAATTTTTTGTGATCTTTTGGTTTGATGTTTGCTTTAAGGTGGAAAACCATTAAGAGAAAATAAACCAAACGAAAAGTAAAAAAACACAAGAAAGTCCTTCGATCCAGGGAAGGGGATTGCCCTTCAATCCAGGAAGGAGATGTCTCCTTTGATCCAGAAGGGAGTTGCCTTCTTCGATCCAGGAGGGCAATGTCTTTCGATCCAGAGGGCAGTGTCTTACAATCCAGGGGGAAATGGGAGGATTCGATCCAGAGAAGGTTTCTCGTTCGATCTAGGCTACTAGATCTGCAAAGGATTTGTTAGAAAAAAAAAAGAAATAAAACAAAATCCTGGGCTTGAATCGAAGCTGGTCCTGGATTCGACAGCCTGACTGTTTTGAAGTCCCACAACATTTTGTTGGGGAAAGATTGAGAAATTAATTCATGCAACATAAATACACATTAGAGATCTAGGGGGGACTTTACCCCCCTGATTCGAATCCTTCCCCAATTCGAATCTCTCTCCAATTCGAATCTGGGTTCGCTTGGGGGTTGGTGTTGACTCCTGGAGAGGGAACCTGCAAAAGGTGTTTCGATTGGGAGTCTTTTGGGATTTTTGAGAAACGTGTGTGTAGTCTCTTCGTGTGCAGTATGTATGCATGTGATCTCTCCTCTTTCATCCCCCTTGGCACTGTGTCCTTGGCCTTGTATTTATAGGAGTGTAATGGTGCATAGTAACAGCAAGAGACATCCTTTTAACTAGGCTTTTAAAGCTATGAGACAAGAATTAGACATATTAAAAAATTTCCTTTTTGAAATATTCATGCCCCTTTTGAAATCTTGGATGAACCTGGACATTTGATTCCTTCGAACACCCTCAAGTGTTGCTCTTCGATTGGCCTATTGTTACTACCTTCGAATGGATTTCTTTCAACTCAAACCAAACGAAACATCAACTCTCCCTTTTAACTAGTCGAAGGTTGCTTCATATCTCTATCAATCGAAGGTTTTGAACTTGATTCAAATGGATTCAGGCCATGCTCTTCGATTGGCCTTGAGTATCCTCCTTCGAATGGACTTCTTATGTACCCTTCAAATGGGCCTTCTAAATTCTTCTCTGAATGGACCTTTACATGTTCTTTGAATGGACCCTTTGAATGCTTCTTTAAATGGGCCTTTACATGTTCTTTTAATGGGCCTATTGTTGCTTCCTTCGAATGGATTTCTTTCAACTCAAACCAATCGAAACATCAACTCTCCCTTTTAACTGGTCGAAGGTTGCTTCATCTCTCTATCAATCGAAGGCTTTGAACTTGACTCGAATGGCTCATATTCTCAGCATCAGAGTTTCTTTGATTATCCCCTTGTTGTACCCCTAAAATTTTCCCTCCCATATTTCTCAAAAACATTTCAAGAAAGATCCTCAAGTTGCTCAAGGAAGTCCAAGGGTTGACCAGACAAGCTCTCTCCTAAGGCAGTCTCCTCAAAATTAGGGTTTCATGTTGCATCAATATACTTGATTCCAAAGGGTCTTAAATGCTCAGCAATGTCCTAATATGTTCTCAAGATCATCCATGTCAAGTTTCAAGCCTTGCAGAGGAAGTTGGCTCAGTCAATTGCTCAAAAGCCTGAAAATCGATTGTGCTAGGGCAAAAGTCAACTGTGGCCCACATATAGTCAAATTTCAAGATTTTTTGTCAACATTCTCATTTTGAAGTTTTATTCATCATTTGATCAAGGGTTGATCATGATTCATCAAGGAATGCTCACAAATCATCAAAACTCAAAAGTTGCTAAATTAGGGTTTTGTAGGAAAAGTCAACTCAACTTTGACCAAGCATAACTTTCTCATTCTTTATGAGAAATGACCCATCCAAAGCTCATTTTGAATAGGATGCAATTCCCTACAACTATGTTATTCCGCACTTCTAGGAGATAACCTTTGAACATTTCCCCAGAGAGGAGAACCAGTTAGCGAACGCGCTAGCAACTATGTCTTCTATGTTCAAAGTCAGGTGGGATAATGAAGCTCCCCGGATTACCATTGAGAGGTCGGAGGAACCCGCACATTGCTATGATATTGAGACTGAAGAGGTAGTAGATAAACCCTGGTTTCACGAGGTAAAGAGGTATCTTGAGGCTCAGGAATACCCCGAGGGTGCATCCGTTAATGATAAGAAATTTGTGAGAAGGTTCGCGACGAAGTTCTTCATCAGTAATGGTATCCTTTACAAGCATAACCATGACTCAACCTTACTGCGGTGTGTGGACAAGAACGAAGTAGAAAGGATTATGGCAGAGTTACATGAAGGTACTTTCGGAACTCATTCCAGTGGACATACCATGGTGAAGAAAATCCTACGGGAAGGATATTATTGGTCTACTATGGAAGCCGATTGTTATCAGCATTCTCGGACCTGTCATAAGTTCCAAGTCTATGCTGATAAGGTGCATGTACATCCAGTTTCTCTGAATGTTTTGACGGCTCCTTGGCCTTTCGCAATGTGGGGCATCGATATGATCGGCGAGATCAGACCTACTGCATCCAACGAGCATCGTTTCATCCTGGTAGCAATCGATTATTTCACGAAGTGGGTCGAAGTAGATTCATTTGCTACAGTAACCAAGAATTTCGTGGCGCGGTTTATCTGACATAATCTGATTTGTCGATACGTTGTACCAGAGAGGATCATTATGGACAATGGTACAAATCTTAACAATACAATGATCACCGAGCTCTGCAAACAGTTCAAGATACAGCATCACAACTCTTCTCCTTACCAGCCGAAGACAAATGGGGTTGTTGAAGCGGCTAATAAGAACATCAAGAAAATTGTGCAGAAGATGATGGTGACATATAAAGACTGGCATGAGATGTTACCATTTGCTCTTCATGGGTACCACACCTCAGCGCGGACGTCAACAGGGGCAACACCCTATTCTTTGGTGTATGGCATGGGGGCAGGCTTACCCATTGAGGTTCAGATACCCTCTCTTCAGATTATGAAGGATGCAGGTTTGAGCGAAGATGACTGGATCTAGACCCGGCTTGATCAGCTGAACTTAATCGATGAAAAGAGACTTACTGCTATTTGTCATGGTCAGACGTATCAAAGCGGATGATCAAGGCATTTAACAAGAAAGTCAGACGACAAGAGTATCAAGTCGGGTATCTAGTGATCAAACGCATCATTCTACCGCAAGGTGATCCTAGGGGCAAATGGACCCCTACTTACGAAGGGCCATTTGTGGTTAAGAACATTTTCTCGGGAGGAGCTATGATTCTAACCACCGTGGATGGTGACGACCTCCCTCACCCCGTCAATGCAGACATAGTGAAAAAATACTACGCATAATCAAAGACCTGCTAGGTCGACTGGCCTAGGCAAAAATAAGGGCTTCCCGGCGAACCAAAAGGGTTCGGGCAAAAGTAAGGGATGAAATGAAAAAAACTGTATGAAGAAGTGAAAAACACAAGAAGGGGGGTTGAATTGTAAAAACTGGAAATCAATTGCAGTCAACACGGTATTTTTATCCTGGTTCGTTTGATCTCAAACTACTCCAGTCCACCCGTCAAGGTGATTTAGCCTCTCTCCAACGAGGTCTTAATCCACTATATTCAACTGAATATTACAACTGCTTTAACAACTGCTAAAGCCTTCTTGAGTCAAACCACTAACCAGTTTCTCAAGGAAATACTTTCTTACAAAGAATTGAAATCTAGGTGTGTGAATGTTTTCTACAAAACTGTTTATCACAACTGTGATACTACACAATTTAAGCTTATGAGAACTAGAGTGCTAAAGTAATTGAGTAGATAATTTGAGAGCTTTAGCAAGACTGAGAGTGAGGAAGATGATGAATAGCTTTAGGCGTGTAGAAGGTTGTAGAGCATTAGCCAATTCAATCTTCATTTACTTGTTTATATAGCATTGGAAATAATGTACGTTGGAGTAATAATTCTGTTTCAATGCCAATAACATTCTTTCCTTGTTAAGCAAATCTTGTATGGAATGATGTCGTTGGTAATAAATCATCTTGAATGCACACTACCGTTTCCACTTAAGCGTGTTCTGGCTTTGGCTCATTCTGACGCTGCTTAGGTGCTGATGAATTGTTGTTGTCTTTATCAGAGTTCATATGGTTAAGCGCAGATCTGTTCATCAAGCTTCAGCATAGGCGCAAGTTGATCTTCTGATTCTGGTATCTGATATAACATCTTCTGATGCTGATGTTGATATCCAATTTTCTGATGCCGATGATGATGTTCTCTTGCTGATACCCATCAGAGTTTCTGTAAAACAGAATGTAATTTTTAGCTAGCATATGTGTCTTACATGAATCATACAATTAATATATCTTTGCCTTTTGTTATCATCAAAACTTAAACTTAGGGTAGTAGATTCAAACTTTGTTCTAACAATCTCCCCCTTTTTGATGATGACAAAAACTAGATATTTTTTAATTGAAAATAAGCGTGAAAAGTATCAGAGATAACTAAATAATAAGTTGTATCAGAATTAAATAGGAAGTTATCAAAGATAAGGGATAAGAGACATCAGAGTTTAGATCGGAGATACTCCCCCTGAATTTATTACTTCCCTTTTTAATTCCAAGTGTTCTTCAGGATCAGAGCTTTACTGACTTTCTTTGAACATCAGAGTATCAGAGCTTCAGATCAGAATGTCAGAGCTTCAGTGTATCAGAGATGATTAACTTCTTGTACCTGTAGCTTATGCAAAACAGAAAACATTCAAGTATATCAGAGTGTTAGAATGTTTGAGACTTTTTGTCTCAATAATCCGTTATTGAAAAATATCATTCTTGTTCTCCCCCTTTTTGTCAGCAATCAAAAAGTGCAGGTAATATAAGCTAAAACGATCAGAGCAGAAAAACTGATATATTTAATTCAGAGCCAGACAAACAGTACAGAAGATATGCAAAGAAAACAATGAAAATATCATGAATGAAAATATATGACAGCAACGTCAGAGCATCTTTCAGCCATGTCGATACAGCGGATACCACCGCCACTGTATCCAATCAATCTTGCAATGTGATCCTCAGTGATCACAATCTTCTTTCCCATTATGTAGGAGGTAACTTGATGTGTTGATGAGTACGCATGAATCCAGAACTCCTTGACCAATACTGGGAACGTTGGTCCCACCAACCTGTCAAAATATCTCTCCCATCCCTGTGCCCTAACTTCTTCTGTCAAGTCGAATCCATTTTCTTTCAGACTGGAGAAATCAACAATTAGTTCAGACAGCACTTCCAAATTCTTCACTGGTGTAAGGAGTGTTCTGAAGGGAACTTGGTATTCTTCAGATGAAGCCTCCTTCTGAGAACCTGCAGAAACATTGCTAGAGGTTTCCATGTTCACACTTAGGGTTTTCTGAGAAAACTTGAAAAATGGGTTTCTTTTGAGAGAGATGAATCACAAGTAAAAATGCAGAAAAGCTTTGGATGATTGTAAGAAACGGTAAAAGATTAATGTGTGATGTTAATGTGCTTAAATAGATTTCAAAATGATTTTTGAAAACGTAAACGGTTTTAAGAAAGAGAAATAATTCATGATTACATTTTAAAACATGATTACGTGCATTTAATGCTTGCTGATTTTGGGGGATTTGAGAAAGATACTTGAAACGGTTACCAGACATGTGTCTCAATGCACCCAATCAGCGTTTTGCCTTCTCAGAAGCGTGCACACGTGTTTTGCTTCAGAGATTTGCTGATGATTGGATGACACTTGTTTGATTTAGTGAGCAGCACGTCTATCCTTGAGCTGAAATGCTCAGATCTTTAAGAATAGAATCTGATACAATCTGCATGTCTATCTTTCTGAAAGGAGATTGATCAGAAGTTCACAGTAAACAGAAAACACATTCTGAGGGTTAATATATAGAATTAAAACATTCTCACTCTGGACAGAGTTTCATGCTGAGATGTTTCAGAATGAAATTGAACCTATCTTCAGAAAGGGGTTTAGTGAAGATATCAGCCCATTGATGGTCTGTATCAATAAATTTTAAGTTCAAAATTCCTTTCTGAATATAGTCCCTAATGAAGTGATGTTTTATTTCTATGTGCTTAGCCCTAGAATGCAAAATAGGATTTTTACTTAAGCAAATGGCAGAAGTATTGTCACAGAGTATAGGGATGTTACTCTCAAAAATCTGGAAGTCTTCAAGCTGACTTTTCATCCAGAGCATTTGTGTGCTACATCCTGCTGCTGCTATGTACTCAGTTTCTGCTGTTGATAGCGCAATTATGGATTGCCTTTTGCTGGACCAAGAGATCATATTTTCTCCCAGAAACTGGCAGCTTCCAGAAGTACTTTTATGCTCTACTCTGTCTCCAGCAAAGTCAGCATCGCAGTAGCCTACTAAGCTGTAATCACTAGATTTTCTATAAAATAAACCCAGATTAGTAGTACCTTTCAGATACTTGAAAATTCACTTAACAGCTGTTAAGTGAGATTCTCTAGGATCTGATTGGAATCTAGCACAAATACATACGCTGAATAAAATGTCAGGCCTTGAAGCCGTCATATAAAGGAGAGAACCAATCATACCTCTGTAGACCTTCTGTTCTACCTTTTTGCTTACCTCTTCTCTTTCCAGAATGCACGTGGGATGCATTGGAATCTTTGATGGCTTACATTCTGAGAGGTCAAATTTCTTCAGAAGATCTCTGACATATTTGCTCTGATGAATGTAAGTTCCCTCTGGAGTTTGATTGATCTGAATTCCTAGAAAGAATTTCAGTTCCCCCATGAGGCTCATCTCAAATTCTGCCTGCATACACTTAGCAAATTTTCTTCCAAGAGAAGGATTAGTAGATCCAAAAATAATATCATCAACATAAATTTGACAGACTAAGATGTCATTCTTAACTGACTTACAGAATAAGGTAGTGTCCACCTTCCCTCTGGTGAATTCATTTTCTAACAGAAAGTTACTTAGTCTTTCATACCAAGCTCTGGGAGCTTGTTTCAGACCATATAATGACTTCTTTAGTTTGAAAACATGTTCTGGATGTTTTGTACTTTCAAAACCAGGGGGTTGGTGCACATAAACCTCTTCTTCTATATAGCCATTTAAGAATGCACTCTTGACATCCATCTGATACAGAGTGATGCCTTTATTAACAGCAAATGAAATTAAAAGTCTGATAGATTATAACCTGGCGACTGGAGCAAAGGTTTCTGTATAGTCTATTCCCTCTTGCTGACTATAACCTTGTGCTACCAGTCGTGCTTTGTTTCTGATGACTTCACCTTGTTCATTTAGCTTGTTTCTGAACACCCATCTTGTTCCAATGATGTTGAATCCTTTTGGTCTGGGAACAAGATCCCATACGTCATTTCTGGTGAATTGATTCAGCTCTTCTTGCATTGCTAGAATCCAGTCGTTGTCCAGAAGTGCTTCATCAATAGAAGAAGGTTCAATCAGAGACACAAGTCCCATGAGGGATTCTTCAGAGTTTCTGAAGCTGGCGCTTGTTCTGATTGGATCTTCCTTTCTTCCTAAGATAGTTTCTTCTGGGTGATCCAAGCTGCTCCTGGGTAGTCTCTTCTGAGGTTGATCAGCAGTTGTTGTAGGATTGCTAGCAGTGCTCCTTTCAGATGTTGAAGGAGTGTCTTTGTTGAGAGCTTCTGATGACTTTTCTTCAGAACCTGTAAATTCAACTTCCATACCTGCAAAAACTTCATTCTGCTTTGACTTTTCAGAGTCAAGCTTATCATCAAAACGAACACTGATTGATTCTTCCACAATCTGTGTTTCTGTATTGTATACTTTGTACCCTCTTGAGCGTTCAGAGTATCCTAACATAATACACTTCTGTGCTTTAGAGTCAAAGTTGTTCAAATAATTTTTTGTATTTAACATGAAACAAGTACATCCAAATGGATGAAAATATGAAATGTTGGGCTTTCTGTTCTTCCATAATTCATATGGAGTCTTTTCCAGAATAGGTCTTATTGAGATTCTATTCTGAATGTAGCACGCTGTGTTTATTGCCTCTGCCCAGAAGATCTTAGCAACGTTTGTCTCATTGATCATGGTTCTGGCCATTTCTTGCAATGTTCTATTCTTTCGTTCTACAACTCCATTTTGTTGGGGAGTTCTAGGACAAGAGAAATCATGCAGAATGCCTCTGTCATTAAAGAATGACTCAAAATCTTTGTTTTCAAATTCTCCACCATGATCACTTCTGACTTTAATGATTCTAAGATCTTTTTCATTCTGAACTTGGTTACAGAAGGTAACAAACACAGAGTGTGACTCGTCCTTGTGTCTTAAGAACTTTACCCATGTCCATCTGCTATACTCATCTACGATTACTAACCCATACTTCTTGCCACTGACTGAAGCAGTTTTAACTGCTCCAAATAAGTCAATGTGCAGAAGTTCTAATGGCTTAGAGGTAGAAACAACATTTTTAGATTTGAAAGAAGGTTTTGCAAACTTGCCTTTCTGACATGCTTCACACAGAGCATCTGAATTGAACTTCAAATTAGGAATTCCTCTGACCAGATTGAGTTTGTTAATCTGAGATATTCTTCTCATACTAACATGCCCTAATCTTCTGTGCCAGATCCACTGCTCGTTGTTAACAGACAGAAGACACTTTACATTCTGACTTTTCAGTTCAGAAAGTTTGATTTTGTAAATGTTGTTTTTCCTCTTTCCATTAAATAGGATAGTCCCATCTTTCTGACTAACAGCTTTACATGATTTTTGATTAAAGATTATATCATAACCGTTATCACTTAATTGACTTATGGATAACAGATTATGCATTAATCCATCTACTAGCAGAACATTATTTATAGAGGGAAGATTTCCATTACCTACAGTTCCAGAGCCAATGATCTTTCCCCTCTGATTGCCTCCAAAGCCAACGTGGCCTCCAGGCTTAAGTTCCAGGCTTTGGAACATATGCCTTCTTCCCGTCATGTGTCGCGAGCAGCCAGAGTCCAGGTACCATGACTGGTGTTTCTGATTTGCTGCTAAAGATATCTGCAACATGTATTATTTTATCCTTAGGTACCCAGATTTTCTTGGGTCCTGATTTGTTAGATTTACCAAAACTCTGGTTGAATTTTGGTTTCACAGAATACTTACTTCTAGTGTATTTAATATCATGTGTGTGACCATACACAAAATGTGAGTTCAGAGGAGTGTGTTTAATGGTTAAATCCATGGCATTCTTTGGTGTAGGAACCTTACCTTGGTATCCTATTCCCTTTCTTCCGTTTTTGCTAACTCCATAGATCATTGAAACCATTTTGCTTCTATCTATGCTTTTAGCAAGGAACTTCTGGAAACTATGATCATACTCCTTGATGATCTCATCAGCGCTGCTGGGAGTTTCAGAAATTGGTTCCTTCTGAGAGTTTTGTAAAACATTTTCTATTTTTGAAATTTTATTTCTCAGCTCAGAATTTTCCAATTTAAGACTCTCAGTCTTATCAGAGTCAGATTCAAGATTCCTTTTCAGGTTTCTGAATTTAACTCTAATCTGCTGGTACCTTTCCAGAATTTCGTTGAGGCTTTCAGCAAGTTCAGCCTTAGTAAAATTAATTGCAAAGTCAGGAAATACCTCTTCAGTATCTGATTCTGAGTCTGATTCAGAAGCTTCACTGTCTTCTGAAATGTTGGCCATGAGAGCTATGTTGGCTCTCTCATCATCTGATTCTGAGTCGGCTTCAGACGAGTCAGAGTCATCCCATGTAGCCATGAGACTTTTCTTCTTTTCTCTTCCAAACTTCTTTTTGGGATTTTCCCTCTGAAGCTTTGGGCAGTCACTCTTGTAGTGTCCTTGCTCATTGCACTCATAGCAGATAATGTCCTTGGTGTTTGGCTTTCTGCTTCCTGAGGAGCCTTCAGATCTTCTGTATCCAGAGGAAGAATCTGTCCTTCTGTATCTGGAAGAAGACTCATTCTTATCATATCTTCTGGGATTCCTGAACTTCCTTTGCCCCTGCTTCCACAGTTAGTTCACTCTTCTGGAGAGGAGAGAAAGTTCGTCTTCTTCTGATGAGGATCCATCAGATGTTTCTTTAACTGCCTGCAAAACTTTAGACTCAGATTTTTTGTTAGATTTTAATGCTAAAGGCTTACCTTGCTTCTGAGGTTCATCAGCTTCTAGCTCTATCTCATGACTTCTGAGGGAGCTGATAAGTTCCTCCAGAGAAATTTTGTTGAGATCTTTAGCTAGCTTCAGAGCTGTAACCATTGGCCTCCACTGCTTTGGTAAGCTTCTGATGATCTTCTTGACGTGATCAGCAGTAGAGTATCCTTTGTCCAGAACCTTGAGACCAGCCACCAGAATTTGGAATCTTGAGAACATCGTTTCAATGGATTCACTTTCTTCCATTCTGAATGCCTCATACTTCTGAATGAGCGCAAGAGCTTTAGTTTCTTTGACCTGAATGTTGCCTTCATGCGTCATTCTGAGTGAGTCAAACATGTTCTTTGCCGTGTCTCTGTTAGAGATCTTTTCATATTCAGCGTAAGAGATGGCGCTGAGAAGAATGGTTTTGGCCTTGTGGTGATTTTTGAAGTCACGCTTTTGTTGGTCAGACATTGCTTTCCTGTCAATCTTCTGACCGCTTGCATTCACTGGGTGCATGTATCCATCTGTCACCATGTCCCACAGATCAGCATCATGTGCCAGAAAAAAGTTTTCAATTCTGTCTTTCCAGTAATCAAAATTTTCTCCATCAAAGACTGGAGGTTTGCCGCTGAATCTGTCTTTGTCTTCATTGTTGTCATTGTTGGTGTGTTGATAAGTTCCTGCCATTGTGTTTTTCTGACGCTGGATCTTGTACCGACACGGTTATTTATTTTAGCTCAGAACCATGCGCTCTGATGCCAATTGAAGAAGTGAAAAACACAAGAAGAGGGGTTGAATTGTAAAAACTGGAAATCAATTGCAGTCAACACGGAATAGTTATCCTGGTTCGTTTGATCTCAAACTACTCCAGTCCACCCGTCAAGGTGATTTTGCCTCTCTCCAACGAGGTCTTAATCCACTATATTCAACTGAATATTACAACTGCTTTAACAACTGCTAAAGCCTTCTTGAGTCAAACCACAAACCGGTTTCTCAAGGAAATACTTTCTTACAAAGAATTGAAATCTAGGTGTGTGAATGTTTTCTACAAAATTGTTTATCACAACTGTGATACTACACAATTTAAGCTTATGAGAACTAGAGTGCTAAAGTAATTAAATAGAGAATTTGAGAGCTTTAGAAAGACTGAGAGTGAGGAAGATGATGAATAGCTTTAGGCGTGTAGAAGGTTGTAGAGCATTAGCCAATTCAATCTTCATTGACTTGTTTATATAGCATTGGAAATAGTGTACGTTGGAGTAATAATTCTGTTTCAATGCCAATAACATTCTTTCCTTATTAAGCAGATCTTGTCTGGAATGATGTCGTTGGTAATAAATCATCTTGAATGCACAGTACCGTTGCCACTTAAGCGTGTTCTGGCTTTGGCTCATTCTGACGCTGCTTAGGTGCTGATGAACTGTTGTTGTCTTTATCAGAGTTCAGATGGTTAAGCGCAGATCTGTTCATCAAGCTTCAGCATAGGAGCAAGTTGATCTTCTGATTCTGGTATCTAATACAACATCTTCTGATGTTGATGTTGATATCCAATTTTCTGATGCTGATGATGATGTTCTCTTGCTGATACCCATCAGAGTTTCTGTAAAATAGAATGTAATTTTTAGCTAGCATATGTGTCTTACATGAATCATACAATTAATATATCTTTGCCTTTTGTTATCATCAAAACTTAAACTTAGGGTAGTAGATTCAAACTTTGTTCTAACACTGTACACCCGGTAAGTCGAAAACCTGAAAGGGCGGCTTGGGCAAAAAAGGGTATCCCAGTGGACTGAAAACCCGAAAGGGTGGTCCAGGAAAAAATTAGGGATCAAAGCGTAACACTATGTCTCGTTGGATCACTTTGTAACCAGACTTTAGTATCGACTATCAAGCTCAGACGGCGCCAATCAACCTGACTCATCTTCAATCAAGCGGCAAAGTGATGAGAGGCTCAAAGACATAAAGGCAATAGCAGAGTTGGAACCCAGTGGGATTGTTCACATAGCTGTTTTTCACTGTTTTTCAAAAATTGTATAAATTTTATCTTTCGGCGGCATTCTCTTACTAGGACGTCAGCCTCTTGTACAAAAACGCCTATTACAGGCCAACTTCAAAATCAATATAATTCATTTTTATTATAAATTTCAAAATTGTTTTTCTTTTTCTGTTTTGTTTTGCAAGAACGTCCAATGATTCATTTTTTATATATGAATTTGACAATAACTGCTGCTCATAAATATTTACGGGAGAAACAAAAGACGATTATCGGTAATTTCAGGAACAGGGACAAACACGAAATGTCCAAACCTTACAGTTGCTCTATCCACCAGGTATAAGGATAGACCCAACTGAAGAATAAGACTGAAAGATGCATACACTCCCCGCAGAGTTAAAAGGTATCTAAAAAATTATCAACTCTCCCCAGCTGAGGTTCACAATCGCGAGTGAGTCAGCAGAATTCTCCCCAAGCAGAGTTCATCTATCACCAGCACTAGGAGACTATCCCCAGTGGAGTCTGGAAGGTTATCCCCAGCAAATTCTAGAAGATTATCCCCAGTGGAGCTTATTTCTTCCATGAACAGAAGCTTTATCCCCAACAGAGTTCATCATTACCAGCAACGGTAATTCATCCACAGCCGAGATTACTTCTCCAAATCAGCAGATCTTCTAACAATATCTCTCTTCCCCACAGAGTTATTCTTTCACCAGTTTATTCTCCAGCTGAATTACTATCCTGCCAATGTACTCTCAAATCATATTTGGTCGTTATCCTCAGCGAGTGAAACTTCTTTTATTCTCCAGCAGCGGTCCGAGATTTATTTTCCCCAGCTAGAAAACATCGCAATGCATACATCATCAGATACTCATATGCATCATACAACACAGTCTCATTTATTTTGAGAACATCATTGCTCAATACATGTCATGCATCATGACATTGTATCTGACTAACCCTTTACCTTTCAGGAAAGGATACAATCAAATTCTCACAAAGTTCAAGCTATGAAGCCTGGGCACGACCGGATAGTACCTTGATCCCTCCATCATATTGTGAAGCACGGAGAACGACCAGATAACAATATCAGAACACCGTGAAACCTGGATTATGACCAGATAGTGGTTCATCTCTGATTCAAGCTATGAAACCCGGATTCGACCGGATAATAATTTAATCCCCAGCAAGTTATTGTGAAACCTGGATTACGACCAGGTAGCAATACGAAGACACCATGAAACCTGGATTACGACCAGATAGTGGTATATCTTAAACACAAGTCGTGAACCCCGGATTCGACCGGATAACCTCTTAACAAAGCTATTGGGAAACCTGGATTACGACCAGATAGCAATACAAGACACTATGAAATCCGGATTAGGACCAGATAGCAGTCAAGGATACTACGAACCCTGGATTACGACCAGATAGTGGTATATCTTTAATTCAAGCTTTGAAACCAGGATTCGACCGCATAATACCTTGTTTTCCCCAAACACCATGAAACCTGGATTCGACCAGATAATGGTACATTGCATCGTGAAACCTGGATTAAGACTAGATAGCCATACAAGACACTGTGAACCTTGGATTACAACCAAATAACAGTTTTACCTGGATAGTTACTAAGAAACCCAGAGTCGGCTGGATATTGGTATGCCCTAAAGTCAAGTTGAAACCCGGATGCGACTGGATAATAACTTAATTCATTCTGAAGCCTAGATTATGACCAGATAAGAATTGAGAAATTATGAAACCCGGATTACGACCGGATAGCAAGTTTAATCTCATCCCTCAGTAGAATAACGGACGAATGAAGCTCCTAAAATTCTGATTCTCCCAAGACAGAGATCAGCATTCCCCAGCGGAATCCTCCTCAAACAACAGTTATACAAGCTCTCGCTAAGGAATCTCTTATGTGATCGACACTCCTTCTAATGGCAACTTTAAGCCCATTTTCCTTCAACTTCCAAATGGCATCTATAAGCCCATTCCCGACATCGCAAGACAAGTTTCGCTTCATGCGAGTGCAAATTTCTGGGCACTCTAGTGTTCAATCATCTTCCACCTTCGGATCACGAAAGGAAGACCAGCCAATCTACATCCTCGGGTTTAAGAAAATTGAACAGGGGCAGCTGTTGTACCCCAAAATTTTCCCTCCCATATTTCTCAAAAATATTTCAAGAAAAATCCTCAAGTTGCTCAAGGAAGTCCAAGGGTTGACCATACAAGCTCTCTCCTAAGGCAGTCTACCTCAAAATTAGGGTTTCATGTTGCATCAAGATACTTGAGTCCAAAGGGTCTTAAATGCTCAGCAATGTCCTAATATGTTCTCAAGATCATCCATGTCAAGTTTCAAGCCTTGCAGAGGAAGTTGGCTCAATCAATTGCTCAAAAGCCTGAAAATCGACTGTGCTAGGGCAAAAGTCAACTGTGGCCCACATACAGTTAAACTTCAAGATTTTTTGTCAACATTCTCCTTTTGAAGTTTTATTCATCATTTTAACAAGGGCTGATCATGATTCATCAAGGAATGCTCACAAATCATCAAAACTCAAAAGTTGCTAAATTAGGGTTTTATAGGAAAAGTCAACTCAACTTTGACCAAGCATAACATTCTCATAATTTATGAGAAATGACACATCCAAAGCTAATTTTAAATAGGATGCAATTCCCAATAATTCATCTTTATCTCCCAAGTTCAAAATATGCACTCACAAGAAGTTATGAATTTGGAGATTATAGGTCATTTTGAAAAGTAAAAAAAAAAAACACATTTTTTGTCAAAGCTTCATAATTGAGCATGGAATACCAAATTGAGATGGGACCAAAATGGTTGCTTAAAGGACACCTCAAGATTTCTAAAAAGTCCAAGAACACCTTCAAAGAGTCAAAATTGAGGAAGTTATGCATTGGTGAAGTTGACCCTTTTTCCAAAATTGCCAAAAGCCAACTATGCCTAAAATTGCAATTTTTGCCAAATGGGCCCAATCTTTTGCACTTGTTTTGAGTTGGCAACATGGTCCATGAGCCCTAGCCTTTTCCACTTGTCATAATCTTGTTTTTATTATTTATTTTGATTTTTATTTGAATTTAATCAATTTAAATCAAAACAAATTATAGAAAATACAAAATATTAAAAACTCAAGATTTTGTACTTGTTTCAGGTCTCAAATCCAGTTGGCAAGTATTTGAAATCGTGCAAAGCATTGGTGTGGACAAATAGATTGAATTTGCCTAATTTTAGAAAGAGATTAAAAGTGAATCAAATCCAAATCAAAGACATTGATGGAGGAAGATTGAGATCAGTTTTTGAACCCTAATTCAGTCCTTGATATATATTGAACCAATGCAAACCTAAAAGGAGGTTAGAAAGAGGCGCAGCAACCAGAACCAAACTTGAAAAAAACAAGAAAAAGTGGTGAGTCAAATTCGTTGTTCCAGGCAATTTCAAGATCCTTTGACCATCCCAATCGCTTCCTGGGAGTGTAGGCAAGCGAAACCAATCAAGAACAAGCATTCCCAAGCCCTGTAACTCACTGTAAGTCAGCCACGACCTTGGGCTTTTCTTGAATTCGAATTTCATGATTTAGACATTGATAGCATGAATTAATGATATATTCTTGATCCTTAAGACATTTGCAAGCTTTCTGTAATATTTGATTTCATTTTTATGGCTTGTATGAGATTTCACCATTGCTAGGTTTTTGTGCTTCGATTTGGGATTTCTTCATATAAGTAAAATTGGGCCATGAAAGGGCCACCATTGAACTCAGCAGGTCCAGACGAAGCCATCCATGGCTTTAGTTTTGATTTATCTTGCTTGTATTTGATTTTGAGAATGACAGGGGTTGTAGCTACGGACATATGTCCGTAGGTAAAAGTGTTCAACTTTTACCAACGGATCCTTAGAGAAGACGAAGACGTGGCGGACAACCATTCGCATGTTTGAATTTCGCGCGTTCTGGACTTAGTGTTTTTGCTTTTCTTATATTATCATTATTGTTTATTTTATATACAAACAAAAACAAGTGGCGCAGTGGTAGTGGAGTGTGTGGAAAGTGCTTCAGGACCTGGGTTCGAATCCCAGGTCCCCCCATTCTTCATATTATTTTCCTTTTCAAGATCCAGTGCGCACCAAAGACTAAGGGCTACCATACACCCTCATAATCCAGCTTGCCAAGTGTCCTGAGGGCCAGATCCAAAGGCCATCAATGGAGGAACATCATGAAGCCTAGTCAACGCGTAGCATCAGATCCTGAGGGTCAACGTGGACCACCCTGTTTTGGGCCCAGATTTGGATATTCACACCCCCCTCATTTGCTTTCAGGCCCATGTATCTCTCTTTATTCTTTTATTTTTTTAATTAGTTTAATTAATTATTTTACTAACAAAATTAATTTTTCTTTTATCAAAAATCACATAAAAATATTTTTCATCCAATTAGACTTAGGTTTATTTTTGTCAATAAATTAATTAATTTAATTAGATTTTAATTTTAGGTAGACTTTAATTTATTTTTGTAAATAAATTAAAAATAATTAGAATAATTATGGTTTTATTTATAACTTAATTATATTTTCTTTTTTCTTAAAATAACCAAAAACATAAAAAATAGGCCATTTATTTATTTTCATTAATTAATTTAATCACTAATTATTTTTTGTATTTAATTTTAAAAGCTAATTCTTTTCTTAAAAATATTAAAAAACAACAAAAACATTTTTTTCTTTTAATTAGGTTAGAAGGGTCGAAAACCTAGTTCTCTCCCGATCTTAATTTCTTCGCGCTCGCTTTATTTTATTTTTGTCCTATTAATGCAATTGCTCATAAGTTGTAATAGTTTAATTAGGTCTTTTATTTTCATTTATCGCTTTATTTTTAAGGGTTTGTTATTGGCTATGTAAATACCCGAAGCCTTGAAATAGCGTAGTTTAATTTTCCGCACTTTAAATTCCACAAAATATTAACTGTTAAATGTATGGTTAGGGATGCATGACAAGAATGTATGTAAAACTTTAAAACAATTAGATAACCCTTAAATGTGAAAAGATAATAATTTGAAATTGAATCACTCGCACATGCGCACTCTTAGGATATACTCCACTTCGGTTGCCTTCGGTAAAACGGTCATTGAGTATAGGATGTTTTAGTGGTCGTCCTCTTGTCAAAAAGATCAAAGTTGCCTCGGAAAGGTTGCCTCGGATATTGTTGCCTCGAATAATTGATCTTAAGATATTAGGGTTACTACTAAGACGTCCTAACATTGCTTTAGTGACCGTACGTCCCTTTTCGAATTGACCCGCAAAACTCCAACGACGGTGCTACCTACTCACTAATAGTTGGATAGCGCTGTCTAAAGGAAATAAACATATAACGATTCTTTTTTCGAGTAGGTAGATTAGTTCTTAAGTACTTCCTCAATCCAAATAAATTTTTCACACTTTCACTCCTTTACAAACAAAGTTTTCAAAAACACTTCATTACACTCTTGAAGACAGAAGTAAGAGTTAAATTGAAGTCAAAATAAAAACTTTTCAAATCACACAAACACAAAGAAGCAATTTTGAAAATGATGAGCAAGTACCTAAGAGCCCGTAGATAATTACGGATAGAAAGGATGCTAATACCTTCCCTTTCTATAATCTACCCCACGTACTCAGAAAATCTCGAAAAAGGAATTTTTCTGTGCTTTTTTCCTTTCCTTGTTGGATAAAATAAAAGTTGGTGGCGACTCTTGCTTACCGCGACATTTTGTAAACACAAACGCAAAACGCAAACCAGCATTTTCCAAAACAGTCTGGTTCTGCCACCGTATCACACCCCTAAACATTATTCTTCTTGATGGCACTGAGTCCTGATTCGAATTGCTCAATGCTCCCCTCAACAGAGCTTCTTCGCTTGAGCCATGGTTTGAGATGCTAAATCGAAGAATCCCTTGCCATGCCAATCGAATGGGATTGAGTTTCCTCCTTCGAATGGACTTCTTATGTACCCTTTGAATGGGCCTTCTAAATTCTTCTCCGAATGGACCTTTACATGTTCTTTGAATGGACCCTTTGAATGCTTCTTCGAATGGGCCTTTACATGTTCTTTGAATGGGCCTATTATTACTTCCTTCGAATGGATTTCTTTCAACTCAAACTAATCGAAACATCAACTCTCCCTTTTAACTGTCGAAGGTTGCTTCATCTCTCTATCAATTGAAGGATTTGAACTTGATTCGAATGGCTCATATTCTCAGCATCAGAGTTTCTTCGATTAGCCCCTAAACATTATTCTTCTTGATGGAGCTGAGTCCTGATTCGAATTTCTCAAGGCTCCCCTCAACAAAGCTTCTTCGCTTGAGCCATAGTTTGAGATGCTAAATCGAAGAATCCCTTGCCATGCCAATCGAAAGGCTTGGTCCAGGGTTCCAAATGAAAGGTCTTTCAAAATGCCAATCAAAGGCCTTGACACAATTCCAATTGAAAGGCTTGTCATGAGGCCAACCGAAAGGCCTTGTATCCATGCCAATTGAAGGGTCTTTCAGAATGCCAATCGAAAGGTACTTAAAACACCACTCAAAAATTTTCTTTTTTCTTAGGCAAGGGTTTGTGGTCAACCACGAGGGGGAAGACCTTGGAAAACATGAGAGGGAAAATTTGGGGTACAATAGCTTCCCCTATTCAATCTTCTTAAACCTAAAGATGTAGATTGGCTTGTCTGCATTTCGTGATCTGAAGGTGGAAGATGATTGAACACTAGAGTGCCCAGAAATTTGCACTCGCGTGACATAACACTGATGGTTGACGATGTCGGGAATGGGCTTACAGATGCCATTTGGAGAAAATGACAGAGAGTCGTCGGAGATGGGCTTAAAGATGTCATCCAAAGTAGTTGATGATTTCACACATGGTCCCTTTGGTGGTTCCTATTCCTGCTGTTTGAGGAGGAATTCGCTGGGGAGTGTGGGTTTTTATTGTTCTCCTGCTTGAGGAAAACTTTGTGGGGAATAGAGTCTAGGAACTTCATTTGTCCAAGGCTCTGCTGAAGAGTTATCTCTGGAGGGATGACAGTCTGCTGTATTCTGGTTGAAGTTTGGGCTTTCAGTGATTTTGCTGGAGATAATGGAATTAACCGTTATCTGGAAAAGTATTGGCAAGAGCCTGTGTAGGGCTGTTCCAGGATGAGTCCGTGTTGGAATGACTCTAGAGGGTTATGTGAAGGAATCCATGACGATTACTGCCTCAATAGATGGTGAAGGAATCCTTGATGATTGCTACCTCAATAGATGATGAATGAATCTTTGACGATTGCTACCTCAATGAATAATGAAGGAATCTTTAACGATTTCCACCTAGGTAGATGATGAAGGAATCTTCGACGATTGCTACCTCAGTATATGATGAAGGAATCTTTTACAATTTCTACCTCAATAGATAGTGAAGGAATCTTGAACGATTGCTACCTCAATAGATAATGAAGGAATCTTGGACATTTTCTACCTTAACAAATGATGAAGGAATCTTGGATGATTTCTACCTCAATGGATAATGAAGGAATCTTTGATGATTGCTACCTCAAAAGATAGTGAAGGAATCTTGGACGATTACTACCTCAATGGATAATGAAGGAATCTTTGACGATTGCTACCTCAACAGATAGTGAAGGAATCTCAGACGATTGCTACCTAAATGGATAATGAAGGAATCTTGGATGATTGCTACCTCAATGGATGATGAAGGAATCTTGGACGATCGCTGCCTCAATGGATAATGAAGGAATCTTTGACGATTTCTACCTCAACAGATAGTGAAGGAATCTTGGATGATTACTACCTCAACAGATAGTGAAGGAATCTTGGATGATTGCTACCTCAATGGATAATGAAGGAATCTTTAACGATTTCTACCTTAGTGGATGATGAAGGAATCTTGGACAATTTCTACCTTAATGGATAATGAATTAATCTTGGACGATTGCTACCTCAATGGATAATGAAGGAATCTTGGACGATTTCTACCTCAATGGATAATGAAGAAATATTTAACGATTGCTACCTCAGTAGATGATGAAGGAATCTTGGACGATTGCTACCTCAACAGATGATGAAGGAATCTTGGATGATTGCTACCTCAATGGATAGTGAAGGAATCATGGACGATTGCTACCTCAATAGATAGTGAAGGAATCTTGGACGATTTCTACCTCAACAGACAATGAAGGAATCTTGGATGATTACTACCTCAATGGATAATGAAGGAATCTTTGACGATTTCTACCTTAACAGATAGTGAAGGAATCTTTGATGATTTCTACCTCAGTAGAAGATGAAGAAATCTTGGACGATTGCTACCTCAATGGATAATGAAGGAATTTTTTACGTTTGCTACCTCAATGGATAATGAAGGAATCTTTGACGATTTCTACCTAAATAGAGTACCAGAAATTCATCTGGTCAGATGAAAATTCATCTGTGTATAGACTTTACCTGAAAAGATAAAGGTTTAGCTGAAGGGGTGAAAAACACAAGAAGGGGGGGTTGAATTGTAAAACTGGAAACTTAAAGCAAATGACAAGGTATTTTTATCCTGGTTCGTTTGATCTCAAACTACTCCAGTCCACCCGTTCAAGGTGATTTCGCCTCTCTCCAACGAGGTCTTAATTCACTATATTCAACTGAATACAAATCTGCTTTAGCAACTGCTAAAACCTTCTTGATTCAAACCACAATCCGGTTTGTCAAGGCAACACTTTCTTACAAAGATATAGTCTAATGTGTGTGAATGTTTCTACAAAAACTATATCACAACTGTGATGTTTACACAAATGAAGCTTAGAATACTAGGATGCTAAACACTAATAAAGTATCAGAGTTTGTTGGTTTAGCAAGACTTGTAGAGTGAAGATTATTGTTCAGCTTTGTGCGTGTAGAGAGTTTGGAAGCATTAGCCGTGATAATCTTCAAAGCTTGGTTTATATAGCACTTTGAGAGGATGAACGTTGAAGCAAATATTCTTGATTCAATGCTATTAACAAGCTTTCCTTTTTGAGCAGATCTTGTCTAGAATGATGCCGTTGGTATTGATTAGCTTTCAATGCACAGTACCGTTGCTTCTTCAATGCACGATCTGGCTTGGCTCATTCTGATTCTGCTTCGCTGCTGATGAACTAATTTGTTTCTGTATCAGAGTGTTTTACGCGCAGTTCTGTTCATCAAGCTTCAGCATGTGCAAGCGTTGATCATCTGATCTTGACGTTCTGATTCAGCAACTTCTGATGCTGATGTGCAAACTCATATTCTGATGCTGAAAACGTGATCTTGCTTATTTTAATCAGCATATCTGCAAGTCAGAGCATAGTAATTTTAGGCAGCATATAATTCAATCATAAAATATTTAACTACTATATCTTTTCACTTTGTTATCATCAAAACTTAAATATAGGGTACTAGATTCAAACATTGTTCTAACAATCTCCCCCTTTTTGATGATGACAAAAACTAGATATTTTAAATGAAAAATAACGTGAAAAGTTATCAGATCTATGTATCAGAATAAGAAGTACGGAGAAGTCAGAGTTAAGAGATACTCCCCCTGAGTTTGTTACTTCCCTTTGATATGTGTGTTCTTCAGAGTCAGACCTTTTTCTATCTTTGAGCATCAGATTATAAGTCTTTGACTTATCAGAAAGCAGAGCTTCAGAGCTTTTGTTGTCAGAGCTTTGCTTCGGATCAGAGTGTTAGGTCGATCAGATCTTCATATATCAGAACTTCATATTTGATCAGAGCAACATGAGCTTCTAGTTCTTAGTCTTCATAGTGTTCAGAGCTTCCTTGTGCCTGTAGACTTAACAACAAAACAGAAAAACATTTCAAGTAATAGAGTTAGAATGTTTGAGAATTTCTGTCTAGTTAGCCATTATTGATTTTAAATATCATTCTTGTTCTCCCCCTTTTTGTCAGCAATCAAAAAGTGTTAGTGATGTGCTAAAACAATTTAGATCAGAAAAACAAATTATATTAAAAATAGTTCAGATCACAAGAGCATTACACAAACATAGTTAAAACATAGTCAAAAGTACATCAGAAAATGAAGAAAAAAATATAGAGAATGTCATGCAAAAAAAAAATTCAAGGTTGTGGGGGCATGCGTGAGAACAGGCTTTCCAGCATTGCTTGAATCTTTTCAGAAGTTGCATTCTGCTTCTGAACCATGGTGACAACAGTATCAATCTTGCTGTCCTGGACATTCATTCTTGCTTCCATCTTCTGATTATTCTCATCCATCCGCTGCTGTAGACGCAAGTCATTCAGCCTTAATTCTTCCAGAGCCTGCCTGTCCAAGGCAGCTTGAGAACTTTCAGCAGGAGGAGGCTTCTCAGAACTTTCAGCTACATCTTCTGCTGGATTTTCTTCTTGAAGAGTCTTGTCTTCTTCTGAAGGTTGCACCTGTGCAGCTTGCTCTTTCTCAGACCACGATTCAGAGTCCAGAGGGAGCACAACTTCTTGAGGCAGCTGACTCTCAACTTCCTTCAGCAGCTTGCTAAAGTTCTGTTGAGCCTGCTCATAGTTGACGTCCTGCAGCTTGAGTGCTTCAGCACGAACCCATACTCTGAACTGTGACCAGAGCTGATCAGAAGCAGCTGGGTCGATCATCCCGGGACAGACTTGCTTCAAAGAAGCAATCCACTGTAGCATACCTGTTTCAAAGTCCAAAATACCAGAGCCAACATCTAATTGCTTTGGTTTGGGAATGGCCAATTTGTGTCTTAAATCAGCAAGACGTTCAAGACTTGTTAAGTCAATGAAAGTTTTGCTGGGGTTTTCAGAGGATTGGCTTTCAGAGGTGTGCTGAGGTGCTGTTTGTTTTGGTGGATGGTTATCAGAGTCAGAGGATATGTCTATTGGAGTGGTTGGAGTTTTTGGAGGTGTTGATTCCTCTGATGATGGTAACTGGGGTCTGATAATGGTGGTTCCACATGGCAACTGTATTTCCAGCGGTGAAGGTTGAGGTGAGTGGGGATCAGAATGATGAGGAGATGGGGTTTCATAGCGATGAAACTCTGTTTGAGGTGAGGGAGGATTATTTTCTGGTTGAGGAGGTGGAACTTCTGATTGCTCAGGGATCAGAGGTTCTTCTGTGATAGGTTGTTGAGATTGTGGTTCTGGTTCTTGTTCTGGTTCTGGTTGTGGTTCTGGTTGTGGTTGAATTTCTGGTTCAGGTTGTGGAGGAGGAATATTTGGTGGTTCAGAGTGAGGTTGAACAGAAGTATGTTCACGCTCAATATCAGCTAGCACTCTATCAAGTGCTGGTGTTGTGGAAACAGTTGGTTGTTGTTTGGTAATTTTGATTGGGATTTTAATTCTGGTTCTTCTGAGTTGTAAGGCCTCAGAAGGGTCTTCCGGTATGGTTTCATCAATAGTGGGGATTGGAATGGAAATTCTGTGAGAGGTTGGAGGAGGAGCAACAGATGTTGGAATAGTAGAGGAAATTGAAATAGGAGCAGCAGATGAATTACCTCGTTTCTTTGGAGTCTGGTGAGATGATCCTTCTGCTTTCCTCTTCTTTGACTTCTTCTGAATCACTTCAGGTTGAACTTGACTCAGATCTTTGATCTTCAGCTTGGAACCTGCAACTTCTTCCTTGAGAGAATCTGGATACTTGGCAAACATATCAGGATGGGATTCCATTTCAGAAAATCTTGGGAAATCACTCAGAGGCACTCTTCTTCTGGAGATGTCAGCAGTTGAAGAAGCTCTGGGTTCCTTCCTGATATTGTCTATCAGCTTCATCTTTTTCAGATTCTTAGCATTCAGTGGTTTTCCAACAGTTGGTTCAAAATTGCCCAGTACTTTAGCTTCGCTCAGATAATCTATCAGCTTATTCTCTGTCAGAATATCTGATATGAGCCTCCCAAATGGTATCCAGTCCCTTTTGGTCCTTTCTTCTTCTCTAGTCTCTTTCACACTAGTCTTCAGATGATTGAACAGGAAGTGTGCCAAATTGATCTTCACCCTCTGATCAATAAAGTAGATCAGAAATTGCTGATCCACGTTTATATAGTCAGGAGAGCTTGTTGGCTTCCTGTGATTGAAACAGCCTAGAACAATCTTGGCCCACACTCTGCAGTGATCCTTCAGATCCTTGATTTTGCTGCTGGGAAAACCAAGAGTGAAGATGCAGTTTGCTACCACACCTATATCAGGACACCTATCAGCCATGTCCACACAGCGGACTCCACCACCACTTTGACCTATTAACCTAGCAATGAGGTCTTCAGAAATTATAATCTTCTTTCCCATGACAGAAGAGACGACTAGATGTTTATCAATCTTGGCATGAATCCAAAATTCTTTGACAAGCTCTGGAAAGGTTGGTCCAACCAATCTATCAAAGTACCTCTCCCACTTTTGAGCTTTGACTTCAGCAGTTAGGTCAAATCCATTATCCTTCAAACTTTCGAAATCGATGATCAATTCAGAGAGAACCTCAAGATTCTTGACCGGTGTGAGAAGAGTTCTTGTAGGCGCTTGATATTGCTCAGAGGTTTCTTTCTTCTGATTTCCTGCAGAAATGCTGGAGGATGCCATTGTTCTCACACAAAAAGCTTGAGAGTGATTTGAGAAAAGCTAGGGTTTTGAAGGAGATATGCAGAAAATACTTAAGAGATTATGAGAAAGCGTGAAGATTAAGAATGAAGAGTAATGTGCTTAAATAGAATTTTCAAAAATTATTTTGAAAAATAAAACGTTTTTAAGAGAGAGAAAAAAAATAATGATTGCCATTAACAAGCGTGATTACTTTTGCATTTAATGCTTGCTGATTTTGGGGGATTTGAGAAAGATACTTAAAAACGGTTACCAGACATGTGTCTCAATGCACCCAATCAGCGCTTTGCCTTCTCAGAAACGTGCACGCGTTCTGCTTCAGGGATTTGCTGATGATTGGATGACACTTGTTTGATGTAGTGATCAGCACGTCTGTATTTGAGATTAGACTCTCAGATCTTTAGACTTGCCTCTGATACAATCTGCATGTTCTAACTTTCTGAAAGAAGATTGATCAGAAGTTCACAGTAATATAAATACATTCTGAAAGATAAAAATATGGAATTAAAGCATTTTCATTCTGGGCATACTTTCATGCTGAGATGTTTCAGAATGAAGTTAAACCTATCTTCTGAAAGGGGTTTTGTAAAGATATCAGCCCATTGATGGTCTGTATCTATAAATTTCAAGTTTAAAATACCTTTCTGAATATAGTCCCTAATGAAATGATGTTTTATTTCTATATGCTTAGCTCTAGAATGTAAAATAGGATTCTTACTTAAGCAAATAGCAGAAGTATTATCACAAAGAATAGGAATGTTACTCTCAAAAATCTGGAAGTCTTCAAGCTGACTTTTCATCCAGAGCATCTGTGTGCTACATCCAGCTGCTGCTATGTACTCAGCTTCTGCTGTTGACAGAGCAATAGTTGATTGCCTTTTGCTGGACCACGAGATCAGATTTTCTCCCAGAAACTGGCAGCTTCCAGAAGTACTCTTTCGTTCCACTCTGTCTCCAGCAAAATCAGCGTCGCAGTAGCCTACTAAACTGTAATCACTAGATTTTCTATAAAACAAACCCAGATTAGTAGTACCTTTCAGATACTTGAAAATTCGCTTAACAGCTGTTAAGTGAGATTCTCTAGGATCTGATTGGAATCTAGCACAAATACATACGCTGAATAAAATATCAGGTCTTGAAGCAGTCAGATAAAGGAGAGAACCAATCATACCTCTGTAGACTTTCTGTTCTACGCTTTTGCTTACCTCTTCTCTTTCCAGAATACACGTGGGATGCATTGGAATCTTTGATGGCTTACATTCTGAGAGGTCAAATTTCTTCAGAAGATCTCTGATGTATTTGCTCTGATGAATGTAAGTTCCCTCTGGAGTTTGATTGATCTGAATTCCTAGAAAGAATTTCAGTTCCCCCATGAGGCTCATCTCAAATTCTGCCTGCATACACTTAGCAAATTTTCTTCCAAGAGAAGGATTAGTAGATCCAAAGATTATATCATCAACATAAATTTGACAGACTAAAATGTCACTCTTAACTGTTTTACAGAATAGAGTGGTGTCCACTTTCCCTCTGGTGAACTCATTTTCAAGCAGAAAGTTACTTAGCCTTTCATACCAAGCTCTGGGAGCTTGTTTCAGACCATACAGTGACTTTTTCAGTTTGAAAACATGTTCTGGATGTTTTGTATTTTCAAAACCTGGGGGTTGGTGAACATACACTTCTTCTTCTATATAACCATTTAAGAATGCACTTTTGACATCCATCTGATACAGAGTGATGCCTCTATTAACAGCAAATGAGATTAAAAGTCTGATAGATTCTAACCTGGCGACTGGGGCAAAGGTTTCTGTATAGTCTATCCCCTCTTGCTGACTATAACCTTGTGCAACCAGTCGTGCCTTGTTTCTGACGACTTCACCTTGTTCATTAAGCTTGTTTCTGAACACCCATCTTGTTCCAATGACGTTGAATCCTTTTGGTCTTGGAACGAGATCCCATACGTTGTTTCTGGTGAATTGATTCAGCTCTTCTTGCATTGCCAGAATCCAGTCATTGTCCAGAAGTGCTTCATCAATAGAAGAAGGTTCAATCAGAGACACAAGTCCCATCAGAGTTTCTTCAGAGTTTCTGAAGCTTGCTCTTGTTCTGATTGGATCTTCCTTTCTTCCTAGAATATTTTCTTCTGGGTGATCCAAACTGCTTCTGGGTAATCTCTTCTGAGGTTGTTCAGCAGCAGTTGTAGGATTTCTAGCATTGCTTCTTTCAGACGTTGAAGGAGTGTCTGTGTTGAGAGCTTCTGATGACCTGTCTTCAGAACCTGCAAATTCAATTTCTATACCTGCAAGATTTTCATTCTGCTTTGACTTTTCAGAGTCAAGCTTGTCATCAAAACGAACACTGATTGATTCTTCCACAATCTGTGTTTCTGTATTGTATACTCTGTACCCTCTTGAGCGTTCAGAGTATCCTAACATAATACACTTCTGTGCCTTAGAATCAAACTTGTTCAAATAATTCTTAGTATTTAACATATAGCAAGTACATCCAAATGGATGAAAATACAAAATGTTGGGCTTTCTGTTCTTCCACAATTCATATGGAGTCTTTTCCAGAATAGGTCTTATTGAGATTCTATTCTGAATGTAGCACGCTGTGTTTATTGCCTCTGCCCAGAAAGTCTTAGCAACGTTTGTCTCGTTGATCATGGTTCTGGCCATTTCTTGCAATGTTCTGTTCTTTCGTTCTACAACTCCATTTTGTTGGGGAGTTCTAGGACAAGAGAAATCATGCAGAATGCCTTTGTCATTAAAGAATGACTCAAAATCTTTATTTTCAAATTCTCCACCATGATCACTTCTGACTTTAACGATTCTAAGATCTTTTTCATTCTGAACTTGGTTACAGAAGGTAACAAACACAGAGTGTGACTCGTCCTTGTGTCTTAAGAACTTTACCCATGTCCATCTGCTATAGTCATCTACGATTACTAACCCATACTTCTTGCCACTGACAGAAGCAGTTTTAACTGGTCCAAATAAGTCAATGTGCAGAAGTTCTAATGGCTTAGAGGTAGAAACAACATTTTTGGATTTAAAAGAGGGTTTTGCAAATTTGCCTTTCTGACATGCTTCACACAGAGCATCTGAATTGAACTTCAAATTTGGAAGTCCTCTGACCAGATTGAGTTTGTTAATCTGAGATATTCTTCTCATACTAACATGTCCCAATCTTCTGTGCCAGATCCATTGCTCGTTGTTAACAGACAGAAGACATTTTACGTTCTGACTCTTAAGTTCAGAAAGTTTGATTTTGTAAATGTTGTTTTTCCTCTTACCATTAAATAGGATAGTCCCATCTTTCTGACTAACAGCTTTACATGATTTTTGATTAAAGATTATATCATAACCGTTATCACTTAATTGACTTATGGATAACAGGTTATGCATCAATCCATCAACAAGCAGAACATTATTAATAGAGGGAAGATTTCCGTTACCTACAGTTCCAGAGCCAATTATCTTTCCCCTCTGATTGCCTCCAAAGCCAACGTGGCCTCCAGGCTTAAGTTCCAGGCTTTGGAACATATGCCTTCTTCCCGTCATGTGACGTGAGCAGCCAGAGTCCAGGTACCATGACTGGTGTTTCTGACTTGCTGCTAAAGATATCTGCAACATGTATTATTTTATCCTTAGGTACCCAGATCTTCTTGGGTCCTGATTTGTTAGTTTTACCAAAACTCTGGTTGAATTTTGGTTTCACAAAGTGATTACTACTAGTATATTTGATGTCATGTGTGTGACCATACACAAAGTGTGAATTTAGAGGAGTGTGTTTAATAACTAAATCCATGACATTTTTAGGTGTAGGAACCTTACCTAGGTATCCTATTCCTTTCCTGCCGTTTCCGCTAACTCCATAGATTATTGAAGCCATTCTGCTTCTATCTATGCTTTTAGCAAGGAACTTCTGGAAACTATGATCATACTCCTTGATGATCTCATCAGCGTTGCTGGGAGTTTCAGAAATTGGTACCTTCTGAGAGTTTTGTAAAGAGTTTTCTAATTTTAAAATTTTATCTCTCAGCTCAGAGTTTTCCAATTTGAGACTCTCAGACTTATTAGAGTCAGATTCAAGAGTCCTTTTCAGGTCTCTGAATTTAGCTCTAATCTGCTGATAACGTTCCAGAATTTCATTGAGGCTTTCAGCAAGTTCAGCCTTTGTAAAATTAACAGCGAAGTTAGGGAATACCTCTTCTGTGTCTGATTCTGAGTCTGAGTCAGAAGCTTCACTGTCATCTGGAATGTTAGCCATAAGCGCTATGTTCGCCCTTTCATCATCTGATTCTGAGTCAGCTTCAGACGAGTCAGAGTCATCCCATGTGGCCATGAGACTTTTCTTCTTCTCTCTTCCAAACTTCCTTTTTGGCTTTTCCCTCTGAAGCTTTGGACAGTCACTCTTGTAGTGACCTTGCTCATTGCACTCGTAGCAGATGATGTCTTTTGTATTTGGCTTCTTGCTACCTGAGGAGCCTTCAGATCTTCTGTATCCAGAGGAAGAATCTGTTCTTCTGTTTCTGGAAGAAGACTCGTTCTGATCAGATCTTCTGGGATTCCTGAACTTCTTTTGTCTTTGCTTCCACAGTTGATTTACTCTTCTGGAGAGAAGAGAAAGCTCGTCTTCTTCTGATGAGGATCCATCAGATGTTTCTTCAACTGCCTGCAAAACTTTAGATTCAGATTTTCTATTAGATTTCAAAGCTATAGGCTTACCTTGCTTCTGAGGCTCGTCAGCTTCCAGCTCTATCTCATGACTTCTGAGGGAGCTTATAAGTTCCTCCAGAGTGATTTTGTTGAGATCTTTCGCCAGCTTCAGAGCAGTAACCATAGGCCTCCACTGCTTGGGTAAACTTCTGATTATCTTCTTGACATGGTCAGCAGTAGAGTATCCCTTGTCCAGAACTTTGAGACCAGCTACCAGAATCTGGAATCTAGAGAACATAGTTTCAATGGATTCAGATTCTTCCATTTTAAACGCCTCATACTTCTGAATGAGCGCCAGAGCCTTTGTTTCCTTGACTTGAACGTTCCCCTCATGCGTCATTCTGAGAGAATCAAAGATGTTCTTAGCTGTGTCTCTGTTGGAGATCTTCTCATACTCAGTATAGGAGATAGCACTGAGGAGGATGGTTCTGGCCTTATGGTGATTCTTGAAATCACGCTTTTGTTGATCAGTCATTGACTTTCTATCAATCTTCTGACCAGTTGCATTAACAGGGTGCGTGTATCCATCTGTCACCATATCCCACAGATCAGCATCATGTGCTAGAAAGAAGCTTTCAATTCTGTCTTTCCAGTAGTCAAAGTTTTCTCCATCAAAGACTGGAGGTTTGCCGCTGAATCTGTCTCTATCCTCATTGTTGTCATTGCTGAAATGAGAGTTGTTTCCTGCCATAGTGTTTTTCTGACGCTGGATCTTTTACTGACACGGTTAAGTGTTTTAGCTCAGAACCAGGCGCTCTGATGCCAATTGAAGGGGTGAAAAACACAAGAAGGGGGGGTTGAATTGTAAAACTGGAAACTTAAAGCAAATGACAAGGTATTTTTATCCTGGTTCGTTTGATCTCAAACTACTCCAGTCCACCCGTTCAAGGTGATTTCGCCTCTCTCCAACGAGGTCTTAATTCACTATATTCAACTGAATACAAATCTGCTTTAGCAACTGCTAAAACCTTCTTGATTCAAACCACAATCCGGTTTGTCAAGGCAACACTTTCTTACAAAGATATAGTCTAATGTGTGTGAATGTTTCTACAAAAACTATATCACAACTGTGATGTTTACACAAATGAAGCTTAGAATACTAGGATGCTAAACACTAATAAAGTATCAGAGTTTGTTGGTTTAGCAAGACTTGTAGAGTGAAGATTATTGTTCAGCTTTGTGCGTGTAGAGAGTTTGGAAGCATTAGCCGTGATAATCTTCAAAGCTTGGTTTATATAGCACTTTGAGAGGATGAACGTTGAAGCAAATATTCTTGATTCAATGCTATTAACAAGCTTTCCTTTTTGAGCAGATCTTGTCTAGAATGATGCCGTTGGTATTGATTAGCTTTCAATGCACAGTACCGTTGCTTCTTCAATGCACGATCTGGCTTGGCTCATTCTGATTCTGCTTCGCTGCTGATGAACTAATTTGTTTCTGTATCAGAGTGTTTTACGCGCAGTTCTGTTCATCAAGCTTCAGCATGTGCAAGCGTTGATCATCTGATCTTGACGTTCTGATTCAGCAACTTCTGATGCTGATGTGCAAACTCATATTCTGATGCTGAAAACGTGATCTTGCTTATTTTAATCAGCATATCTGCAAGTCAGAGCATAGTAATTTTAGGCAGCATATAATTCAATCATAAAATATTTAACTACTATATCTTTTCACTTTGTTATCATCAAAACTTAAATATAGGGTACTAGATTCAAACATTGTTCTAACATTAGCTGCATGCAATGTCATGATGCATGAAGTGCAAATGGTGTTCTTCAAAAAACAAGATTGTGATATATGCATTCGTACTGCGTATGTTATGACATATGAAAAATGATGTATGAATGCAATGTATGAACGTGTCGGTCATTCCATTGTTGTATTGTTGAACTAGGGAAAATGAATCCTTGATTGTTGCTGGAGAGTACTGGGAAACTGAATCTCGGATTGTTGTTGGTGAGTGAAGAAAGTGATTCTTAAATTTCTGCTGGGGATAAGGAATGGAGATAGTTTTGTTGGCGATCCCCCTTTCTCTGCCGAGGATCTTCGACTTCTGTTTGAGAATGATTTCACCGTGGGGAAAAGTCCTGTTGGGAGACTTCACTAATCTGGAGAACAAACTCCACTGGGGGATGAACTTCCGCAGCTAGAGAAATAAACTCTACTGAGGATAAGGCTTTATAAACTACTTGATATTTATAAAACTCTGTTGCAGAAGGTGAACTCCATAAACTGCTTTGGGGATTTTGTTGAAAATCCCGTGGGGGAATCTTGAGAAGCTTGGCGACTTCACTGGGGAATTTGGAGCAATAATTGGAGATTTTTGCTCTACCAGGGATGTGAAAACAACTGACATCATCAAGTTGCATGCTGAGAACACGGCAGTGACCCTTTTTAGGAGGATGCCCCTGCCTCTGCACCTACCGGAGAAAGTCTCTGATGGGGAAGGTATCTGTTAGGATTTTGTAGACGGTTTTGACTATTATCCCAACATCTGGAGTCCTTGGTGTATGTTGATCAGGGAGTGTTCTACTGATAGACCAATGACAAGATAACGGGACATATCGTACGTTTTAATCTCTAACTTTTTCTTGGACTGTCCTTTCAGGTTTTCAGTCCACCAGGATACCCTTTTTTGCCCAAGCCGCCTTTTCAGGTTTTTGACTTGCCGGGTGTACAGATTTTTTTTTACGTATATCCCTAATTTTTTCCCTGACCTTTTTTGGTTCACCGGGATGCCCTTTTTTGCCCAGGCCATTCAACCTAGCAGGTCTTTGTTAATGCGTCGTATTTTCTGACTATATTTGTGTTCATCGGGTACGGAGAATTGTCACTGTCCATAGTAGCAAGTGTTGTCACACTTGCCAGAAGGTGTCTGTTTGATCATACAGGATTCGTTGCTGGAATTCATGTCCAATGCCCCAAGTGATTTAGATGGAGATCTGCCCCTGGCTATTTGGCATCTTTGAGAGATTCCTTGAATCTTGTCTTGAATGCCCCAAATGATGGACAATGATCATGCCGTGCCTCATGGTTGGAAGTGCCTATCACTGGAATGTCTTTCCATCTGAGGTGATTCTATCCACTAAGAGGATTTTTTTTATCGACTATCCGTCGTGAGAATTTCTCTGCTGTTGAACAAATAGTCATATGCAAACAATGGTATTCGAAGAATGCAAATCTTATGTCTGTATTGAAGTTTGAAAATTCATTTTTTAGTAAAATAAACAATTTTTTTAAAAGTGTGATGTCAGCTCAGGATTTATAGAGAACCCTACAGAAGTCAGGATACCTTTTGTAACAGTATGCTCTCGAACTAACCCATGCTTCAGCTAGGACTTTTTAGGGTTGTAATGTGGTCTGGTTCACGGTTTAAGAAACAAAGGATAAAGGCTCAAAATTTGTTTGTACCCACCCATTCTTCGTGATGTTCTTCAGTCCTATGCTCACTTAATTGTGCATTTTGAATCCCAGTTGAGTCCTGGAATGTTGGCCCCGATATTTCGGTGATGGTTCAGAAATTGAACATTTGTTTGAGAAGGCAGTCATTTTGTAAAATCAAGCTTCTCAATGAACTTTTGTTTTGATGAAGACAAACCATGATTGACAAATAAGGCAAAGATTTATGGTCAAGCTCAAAACATCTAAGGACAAAATCTTCAAATCAAAGCTCTCAACAACTTTCAAGGTATAATAATATTACTTACTTTGATCTTAAGATATAGATGCTCAATGATGAAAAATAAATGTTTTATAAATCATTACTCAAGTTTTTCAAAGTTTAAATTCATTTTTCACTTGAGTGCAATCGATTTGCATTTTAGTGCAATCGATTGCATGCTTCAATTTTTCAGCTCTTTTGCTTCTACTTCTTTGTGAAATCGATTTACATTGCTTGTGCAATCGATTGCATACTTAAAATTTTCAAAACGTTTGCTTCTGTTTCTCAGTGCAATCGATTTACATTGCTTGTGCAATCGATTGCACTCACTTACTTTTTGCTACTGACTTCACATGCAATCGATTTACATTGCTAGTGCAATCGATTGCACACTTAAAACTTTTGAAAATATAGATGTTGAAACCTTGTGCAATTGATTTACACAAAGGGTGCAATCGATTGCATGCTGCACGATTTTGAAAAACAGCAGCTTTTCACATGCTTGTTCATAATACCATTTCATTGAAACCTTTCACTCAATCTTGGCATTTGTTCATGATTCATTTTCAGAACTTCATGATGTTTCAAAAGGGTGTTATGAACATATAAATATTCATTTTCAAAATCTTTTTCAACACCTCTTCCATAAATACTTTCTGAATTTTCAAAATACAAACTCAAGCATTCCTTCACTTTCATGCACAAGTTTTCTGCACATTTTCATACATTATTAAATAGAAAACTTTGAGCAATTATATCTTGAGTCATTGTACAATAATATTATTGGAAGAAAAGATCATTAATTGTTAAATCACTCTAAGTGATCAATACTACTCAACTCACTCAAACTCAAATATTGTTAGTTACTTACTTATTTTTCCAGGATTATTGGAAATAAGTTTAAGTGTTTTTGAAATCTTGTCTTTCCAAAATTGTTGGATACAAGTGTAGTCACTTTGAGAGGATTGTTCTCATAGTTGACAAAGTGAAAATCCAAGAGGATTGTTCTTGGTCCAAGAGGATTGTTCTTGGATTTTTGGTAGTTCTTGTTTAAGTTTGCCACAATAAGGAAATCTATTTCATGTTGAAAGGGGACTGGAGTACTCTCGACTGTGAGGGGAACCAGGATATATCGCCTGTGTCTCTTTATTTTTCTGCACTTTACGCTTGTCTAAAATCACCATTAACCAGAAAAATAAGAATCATCATCACTAAAACCAGAATTTTTTAAAGTACCTAATTCACCCCCCCCCCCCCCCTCTTAGGCGCACTTCGTACTTACAATTGGTATCAGAGAATGTTATACGTAACCTGTTCCTAAAAGATCCAGAATGGCTTCCGTAAATCAAAATCCCGTTTTCAGAGATGGTGGTAGTAACAACAAGCCTCCTCTATTTTGTGGTGAATATTTTGACTTATGGAAAATTCACATGAAGGCACATCTAGAAGCACAAGGAGAAGAAATATGGGATGCCGTCGAGAATGGTCCATTTATCCCTATAACGGTAATCAATGGTGCTGGCTCATCAAAGCCTAAAACTGTATGGGACGATGATGATAAGAAGAAAGTTATCTATGATAAAAAGGAAATAAACCTTCTTCAAGGTGCTCTTAGCATGGATGAATTATTCCGTGTCTCGACATGCAAGACAGCAAAAGAAATATGGGATACCTTGGTACAAACTCATGAAGGAACAGTTGAAGTAAAAAGATCAAGACTAAATACCCTGAGTCAAGAATACGAATTATTTTGAATGCAGCCCGGAGAAACCATTCTTGACTTACAAAAGAGATTTGTGCACTTGACAAACCATCTAAGTGCTCTTGGTAAAACTTTGATGAATGATGAACTAAATCTGAAAGTACTTAGGTCCTTAACCAGGGAATGGCAACCAAAGGTAACAGAAATTTCAGAAAAGAAAAGTCTCTCCTCCATGACGTCCACAACATTGTTTGGAAAACTTGAAGAATATGAAACGGAACTCGGAAGACTTGAAAAGCATGAAAATCAAGAGAAGAAATCCAAGAATATTTCTTTGAAGATAGACTCCAAGGAAGTTAAAAAGGAAGAAAATCCGGAAGAAGATGAAAATTTCATGCTTCTTGTTAAAAGGCTTGGTAAGTTCTTTGGTAGAAATGACAAACCCTTTTCCCATTCAAAATTAAAGAAACAATTTAAGAAAAAGGAAGCTTCCACATCAACACAAGAAATCACACGTTATGAATGTGATAAGCAAGGCCATATCAAGTCAGATTGTCCAAAACTCTCCAAGAAAGGTGGCTTCAAAAGAAAAAAGGGATTCAAGAACAAATAGGCTTATGTTGAATGGGAAGATAATGAAATAAGTTCCTCATCTGATTCCGATAGTGATGAAAGTGCAAATCTAGCATTGATGGCCTCACACCATTCCAATGATGAAGACAATGAGGTTAGTAATGAATTTTCTCTTTTTGATAGTGATGCACAAGGTGCTATAGATGAACTATTAAATGAATGCAAAATTATTTATAAAATCATTTCATCACAAAATAAACAAATTTCATCCTTAGAATAAAAATGTGATTCTATGGAAAAAGATCTCAAAGAAGAAAAACAAAAATCAAGTGATGAACAAAAACAGAATTTTGTATGAAAAAATTGTGAATCACTCTCTTTCCAAATTGTCCAATTAAAAAGAGTCATTTAAAGATATGAAAAAGGTCAAGTTGGATTGGAAGGTGTTCTTAGCCAACAAAGATACTCCAATGATAAAAGTGGACTTGGATATTCAAAGTTTTCAAAACCAAGTTCTAACAAAACTATATTTGTTAAGGCTAGTGATCAATCATCCAAAGAGAAAGTGAGCAAACCTAAAATAGTTCATTGCTATCCTAAAAAGAAAACATTTCCTAAGAAGAAATCTTATCCTTCTAGATATAGAAGTAACTTTGAACCTACTTGTTTTTATTGTGGCATTAAAGTCCATACACCTAATGCTTGTTATGTTAGAAACTTTAGTGTGGCAAGTGGGCATTATGTATGGGTAAAGAAAGGCATTAATTATGAAGGACCCAAATAAACTTGGGTACCTAACAAAGCCTAATTTGTTTTGCAGGTGTGCTTGAAGACCACATGCAATCTTTGGTATCTTGATAGTGGTTGTTCAAAGCATATGACAAGAGACATAAACCAATTTTCAAATCTATTGCTAAAGGCCAAGAGTTTTGTCACTTATGGAGACAATAATAAGGGAAGAATCCTAGGTAAAGGCAAAGTTGGTGCTCCACCTTTCACATCCATTGAATATGTTCTTTATGTTGAAGGACTAAATCACAATATTCTTAGTATTATCCAACTTTGTGACAAAGGCTTCAAGATCAAGTTCACCAAGGATGAATGCTTGATAGAAGACGAAGTCACTCATGAGGTTATACTTAAAGGTAAAAGAATCAATAATATATTCATGATTTCCCTTTACGATCCATCTTTGAAGGTTAAATGTCTCATGGAAAACAACGATGATTCATGGCTGTGGCACAAAAGAATTGCTCATATTCACATGGAACACTTGAATAAATTAATCAAGCATGATCTCGTCATTGAATTGCCTAAGAGAAATTTCGTCAAAGATAGACTTTGCGATGCTTGTCAAAAATGGAAACAAACAAAATCAACTTTCAAATCTAAGAATGTGGTGTCCACTACAAGGCCACTACAATTGTTACACATGGACTTATTTGGTCCATCAAGAATAAAGAGTTTCGGAGGTAATGTATATGCTTTGGTTATTGTTGACGATTTCTCTAGATATACTTGGACATTCTTTTTAGTGCAGAAAAGTGATGCATTCAAGGCGTTCAAGAAATATGCTAAACAAGTTCATAATGAGAAGTCTCTAACAATTGCCTCCATAAGAAGTGACCATGGCGGAGAATTTCAAAATGCTCTTTTTGAAGAATTTTGTGGAGAACATGGAATATCTCACAACTTCTCGGCACCAAGGACTCCTCAAAAAAATGGAGTGGTAGAAAGAAATAATAGGTCTCTTGTGGAACTTGCTATAACAATGCTTAGTGTTGTACCCCAAAATTTGCCCTCCCATATTCTTCAAAATTTGCAAAGAGCATGCTTCAAAATTCCCCAAGGGTTGCACAGTTCAAAGGCCTCCTAACAGTCAAAAACTAGGGTTTTGGTTCTGACAAAGAAAATGAAGTTTCCAAGGGTCCAATCAAGTCCCACATGCCTACAAACATGGTCAAGCATCCTCATAACAAGTTTCAAGACTTACAGCACAAAATTGCACAGTCAAAAACCCTAATTGCTCAACAGTCAACTGTAGGGGCAAAATGGTCATTTGACAGTCAAAAGTTCAAATTTTTTGTCAACATCTCATTTTGAAGCCACAAACATCATTTGATCAATTCTTGATCATGATTTTCAAGGCATGGCTCAAAAAGTCTCAAGATGCAAAAGTTTCCATATTTGGACAGTTGAAAAAGTCAACTGTAACTTGACCAAGGCATAACTTCCACATGGATTATCAGAAAAATCCCATCCAAAGCTCATTTTGAAGAGAAAGACATTTCCTACAACTACTCTTCACACTTCAAGACCAAGAAATGCTCTCACAAAAAGTTATCAATTTCAACATTATAGGTCATTTTCAAAAGTCAACAAAAACGGACTTTAAGTCAAAGGCCATAACTTTAGATTGGTAAATCAAAATGACATGGGACTAAAGGCATTGGCTAGAGGACTTCAAGACCTTTCCAAAATGTCCAAGAACATGATCAAAGCTTAAAAGTTGAGCAAGATATGCCTTGTGGAAGTTGGGAAATTTTTGGGAATTTTGAAAAGTCAACTTTGCTTCAAAGGCCTCAAAATTGCTAATGGGCCACTTTTTCTTCCAAGATTCATCATCCAAAGACTATGCACGACCATTTGGCCCAAAGGGGATTTATTTCATCATTTTTATTTATTTATTTGAATTTTTAATTACTATTAATTCATTTAATAAAATAAAATATGACAAAAATACTAAAACAAGGTTTTCAAATCTTTTTGTGCAGAATAAACTCTCATCAAGGCCTAAGGATTTCGTGCATATCAAAAGAGGAAAGAATTGGTGCAAATTGGCATGATTCTTCATGAAAAAATATTGAAAAAGATTCATAAAAATCAAATCTTGAAAACCATTAAAGACAAGGCTATGGGCTTGGATTATTGACTGAATTCATTCCTTATACAAGTACAAACCTAACCCTAATCCCGAGAACCTCGAAGCTGCACCCAAAACCATAAGCAAACTTTGCACTTTTTCAAGAAGATTTCAAAACTAAAAACTACATTCTAGCGCGATTCAAAGAAAAACAACTATTCCATTGCCTTCCTGAGACATCAAGGAAGCTTCCTGAATCAAAATCACAGCTTCTAGCCTCAAGAAACGGTAGAATGAAGTTGTTATGTTCTTGATATTTCGCGTTTTCATGTTCTTATTTCTATGCCATATTCATACATTATAATGCATGTTTTCCACTAATATGGGCTCACTGAAACTGATGGCATCGTTGAATTGGATTAATATTGATTGTATAAAGAATTGCCATGGCTAATTTTTAGGGTTGCAGGGACCTTAAAAGAGGGCTTCGTCCATATGGGAAAATTGAACCATAAGAAGTATACCATTGAACTCGTGACGTTCCACTGAATCTAAAACATCCCTCGCGCTTTTTTTATATGCAGCCAATTTCTATTCGCTATTTTTTGGCACTTCAGATTGTGGGGGTTCAAAACCCCCGCTATTTGATGTTCTTTTTTCAGGTCAAAACGCATAAACGAGGAAGAAGATGAGTTGGAAGGCTGTGGTTGGTTGATTCAAAGCTGGGCGCGCGTTTTTGTCTTTATAGCACTAACTCTTATTTATCATTATATTAATTGTTTTTCATGATAATAACAAACATGCTAATTGGTTCAGGTGGTAGAAAGTAACGTTGGCCAGCATTGGGACCTGGGTTCGATTCCCAGGTCCCCCACTTTGTTTCAATATTTTTTCTTTCAATGCAATTCTATGCAGCTTGCCTCCTGAAGTTCATCATACGTCCACAATCCCAGCATGCCACATGGCCAATAACCTCAATCCAAGGGTCCTGATCTGATGAACACCATGGACATCAGTCAATGCACACTCACGTGGTCAGAAAAGTCAACTGAAGGCCTTAAACATTGGGCCAAAAATGCTGGATGATACCTCCAAATTGGGGTCAACACCCCCTAGAGTTTGTGTTTCTTTTCTTTTTCCATCCTTTTTATTATTTGTTTAATTTAATTATTTCCTCTTAGATCTTTAAATTAATATTTTCTTAAACATAAAAAATAATCAAAAATCAGAAAAGATAAAATATAAATATATTTCACTTAAGCATTTTCTTTGTAAATAAAATCTTTGTTAATTAATTTAGTTTTAAATTCTAGGCTTAATTTTAAATATTTTTCTTAATAAATTAAAAATTGTAGAATTAGGTTTTTTTTTATTTTTATCCTTTTGCCTTTTTCACCATATTAATTATTAATTATTATTTTTGTAAATAAAATTGTATTAAATAATTAGGTTAATTCTAGGTTTAACTTTAACATGTTTTTTTTTTAATAAATTAAAAATAGCTAGAACTAGGTTTTAATTCCAATTTAATTTTTCTTATTAAAAATCCATATATACAAAAAACTCCAAAAAAATCTTTTCTTTTTATTTTAACTTAATTTGTTAATTATAATTTAATTTCCTAAAAAGGGTCCAACGCCCTCGCATTCGATCGTAATTCCAATTCGCGCGTTTATTTTATTTCCTCTTTTTATGTAATTCTCCCAAAGCCATGTAAATTAGACATTTATATTTCTCGCACTTTATTTTATTTCAAATCGGGTCCTGGATTAAATTTGGCGATGTGGACCCGCGCCTTTGTAATAGCGTAGGACTTTTATATTCCCGTAACTTTTAACTGTTAATTATTGCATGAAAGAATGAATGTCAAAATAAAAGCAACGCGTAGATCACCAATGCATGAACAAGACAAAAATAAATGAACATGACACGCAAATCACACACCACCCCTAGGGTACGCCTCATTGTTGCCTTGCCCCTCGAAAGGTGATCGTCGAGTAGAAGATGTTTTAGTAAGTCCTCATGATCCGGGAACCTTGCATGAGGGTAGCTTCTAAGGTGTCTTCCTATTGCTCCGGTGATCACCATGTCCCGAACCCTCGAATTGACCCGAACACCTCCAACGGTGGTGCTACCTACCTCTCAATGGTGGGATGGCACTACCTTAAGGACATTTACACAGACTAATTCCTTAGGGTAGGTAGATGACTCGTAGATACTTGCTCTAATTCAAAACAAATCAAAAACTTCTTTTTATACCGACACTTTGCAAAAAGCTTTCAAAAACAACTTTTCAAACACTCTTGAGGACTGATACAAGAGTCGAACTGAAATTTTAAACGAAACTTTTTCAAACCCACTCACCTTGAAAAGCAAACAAACCATTTTTGAAAACACAAATGAGCAAGTATCTAAGAGCCCATGGATAACCATGGATAGAAAGGGTGCTAACACCTTCCCTTTCTATAATCTACCTCCCGAACCGAGAGCAATCTCTATAAGGAATTTTTCTGTGCTTTTGTCCTTTCCATTTGGAGAAAATAAAAGACGGTGGCGACTCTTGCTTCCGCGAAATTTCGCAAACCAGCGTTAAACAGTCAGTTCCAGATCCACCGATCACAGAACTGGCGACTCTGCTGGGGAGTTTACTTAAAGTGAGGTGTACCTTAGGACTAAGATCACTGTGTTTTCAATTGTATTGATTTGCTTGCTTTAAATTGTGGGTTGCATGGGAGTTACATAGATCCTAACCCGGATCTGGGGATACCCTGTTTAGGTAGCATAAGCTGTGAGGGACCTGTCCAGCGTAGACCGACACGGGTGAAGCAGTGGCTACGTTGGTGTGGCACCTTGGTCTGTACCGATATCCCTTGTGTTGCAACGAGGAGAATATGGGTCTTCTGAGGAGTCCTTAAGCACCAACAGACTTTAGAACCTTAAATGACACAACTTGGCCATTAGAATTGTAGCAGTATGCTACGCCCATTGAGGCTAAACTCTCGTGATGGTTCTGGCCGCAAGAAAAGATTGCGATGCTGGAGTTATGACCGATTGAGGGTAGTTAATGATATTGGGATCCTCTAAGAACCCGGTTACTTTGATAGGACAGGTATGAACCAACAAACTGAAAGAGGGTAATACCTAGACCTCATGTTGGCCTAAACTTTAAGGGTCTGTCTTGTGTGACTTGTGTGCCTTACCATGTTTGCCTTTGTATCTATTTATGGTGTGCTTTATCATAACATCATAACATCATGAGCATTGCATGCATCCTGCATAAAGACTGACCATTTCAAAGACAAGAGGGTTTCACCTTTGCTCTGTTTTATCGGACACCATGATGCCTGTGCGAAGGAATACTATCCGGTTCAACTTTGTTCACTCACCTGAGTTGCTTGAAGAGTTGGTTAGCAGAATTCCAAATACCACTTCCTTCATTCAGAGGCATGGTTCTCTTCTCAGTTTAGTCACTGCAAAGCGGGATCAACAGTTGATGAGTGTTCTGACCCAGTTCTATGAACCTCTGTACCAGTGCTTCACCTTTCAAGACTTCCAGCCGGTCCCTACCCTGGAAGAGTTCTCTGATTTGCTTGGTATCCCTATCTTGGATCAGACTCCCTTTACTGGTTGGGAAAAGACCCTCAGGCTTGAGGAGGTTGTTGCAGCTCTTCCCTTGACACATCAAGAGGTAATGGACAACTGGGTAACTAGAAGCGGAGTTAAGGGTTTCTTGGCCAAGTTTCTGATTGGTAAAGCTAACAGCTTCTGGAATGACCTGGACTTTAGGGCATATGAAGACATCTTGGATCTCTTAATCTATGGGTTAGTCTTGTTTCCTAATCCTGACAACTTCATCAATGTCACTGCCATAAGGATCTTTATGTCTCAGAATCCTGTACCCACTCTCTTGGGTGACATCCTGCAACAACTTTATGCTCGTACTACCCGAAGACGAGGAACTCTATGGTGTTGTATCCCTTTGTTGGTGAGGTGGTTTATTTCGCACCTCCCTAAGTTCGTACTGAAGAACCAAGAAGGAAGAGGTTGGGCTCATAGGTTAATGTCTCTCACCGATAAAGACATCATTTGGACTTGCAGAGGTTTGGATGAGATAGCTATTATTGATCGATGCGGGGAATACCCTAATGTTCCTCTGATTGGTACCCAAGGAGGAATCTCTTACAATCCATGTCTAGCTCTCCGTCAGTTTGGAAGAGCCAAAAGAGCAGGGCCTCATGAAATGTTGGTGCCTCACATCAGTTTTGAGTTTCAAGTGGATAGTGACGAGCTGCGTCGTAGGTTCATCAAGGCTTGGGACAAAGTTCATAAAGCTGACCCACAAGAGTTGGGGCCAAAGACTTCTTTACCTATGGAAGCCTACTACAAATGGGTTCGCATCCGTGCTCAGAAGTTAGGTATGCCATACGAAGCCGTCAGACCTATCATTCTTGAGTATCCTGACAAAGATGGTGTTCCTCCAACTGTCCTTCCTCCTCAAATACCTACTGATTATGAGACATTAAAGAGATCTTGGTCGCAACTGCGAGAAGAGCGGGATTCTTACCGGGAAAAGTTCAACGAGCAGGAATTGAAGATCCAGAAGCTGACAAAGCAGTTGGAGAATGAGCGAGCTCTGAATGCTTACATCCGTACTGAGAAGAGGAGACCATGGGATCAATAAGGAGCTGTGGATGTTCTTTTACAGTTTTATTTCCCTTTTCAATATTTCCCTTTCATGTAACGCCTAAGGGCAACCTGTTGAACAATTTAAGTTTCAAAGTTGAATCTAATGAAGTGTGTTCCTTTTTGTTTACAAAGTTGATTCCCGATTGTCTTTGAAAACATAAATCATACGCATTCCATTCATCATGTGCATAGCAGGTTTTCTTCTTTTCAGGTTGCTTACTGTTCTTCGCTGTTTATTTCAGCATCATGAATCCTGACTCATCATTAACCGAGATGTCTATCAAGGCTCTTCAGGCGCAGAATGCGCAATTTCAGGAACTAATCATGGGTTTGGCTCAGGGCCAAGAAGAGCTGAAGGCTCTGCTCCTGAAGAAGGAGAAGAAGAAGAAGAAGAAGAGAACTGTTCTTTTCAACTCGGGCCGAAGGTTTGGCAACACTCTGCAGGATGAAGAGGCTGGTTCTTCTATAGCCAAGAGCAATCCCCAAGGGGGAAAAGGTCCTAGTCCGGTAGTCTCTGACAACGAGACTGATTTTGATGAGGAACAGTACCCTCCGGCTGAAGACCGGTACAAGCAGTTGGAAGACAGACTGAATGCTATGGAGATCCAACAAGTGCATGGGCTGGATTTTGGAGATTTGGGCTTATCTACTAGTGTAATCATTCCTCATAAGTTCAAAGCACCATCTTTTACCAAGTATGACGGGGCGTCTTGTCCCAAGCTACATCTCAGATCCTACGTGCGGAAGATTCAACCGTACTCAGTGGACAAGAATTTGTGGATCCACTTCTTCCAGGAGAGTTTTTCAGGGACTCATCTCGAATGGTTCTATCAGCTGGATGGGACCAAGGTTCGTAACTGGGAGGAGTTGGCTACTGCTTTTTATAAGCAGTATCAATATAATGCCGACCTTGCTCCTACGCGTACCCAACTCTAGGGTATGTCGCTAGGGTCAAGCGAAGGTTTTAAAGAGTACGCCCAGAAGTGGAGGGATCTGGCTGGCAGGGTGCAGCCTCCGTTGACTGACCGGGAGTTGGTAGATATGTTCTTGGGGACCCTCTCGAGGCCGTTTTTCAATCATCTTATCGGTAACTCGTCTGCAGGGTTTACTGATCTTATTCTAACTGGAGAGAGAATAGAGGCTGGGATGAAGTCTGGTAAAATTCAGAAGGGTGTATCTGCAAGTTCTGAGAAGAAGCCCTTTAAAAAGGAGGCCAGTGCCGTATATGGGTCTAGAAGACAAGAGAAACCTGAGCGCCGCCAATCTGTCAATGCGGTGATGATTGCCAAGCCTGCTGCCGCTCCTCGGCAAACCAATCCTCAAAGGGCTGAAAGACCCAGGAGAGAGTTTACCCGTTTGAGTATGACTTTATCACAAATCCTGCCGCAGTTGCTGTCCACCAACCTAGTGACTGTTAGAGAGGCCCCGAAGGTTGTGAATACGGCTTCTCCCAAATACAATCCAAATGCCCGTTGTGCTTATCACTCCGATAGCCTGGGGCATTCCACTGATGACTGTTGGGCCTTAAGGAATAAGCTGCAGGATCTTATTGACGCCGAGGAGGTACAATTTGAGGCATCTGAGAAGCCTAATGTAGTGACAACTCCCCTGCCTGCTCATGGAGTGAATGCTATTGGGGACGAAGATGAAGTGGATAAAGCTGAGTTTGATAGCTGGATTTACCCGGCAACCGACAGTGGACCTAGCAATTGGAGTGCAAAAGACAATCTACCTGTTTCTCTTGTTACTGAGTAATGAATTCCTATGTTTTGTTATTTGTAATAAATAATTAAAACTCTATGGCCCGGTGTCTTACCCGGGGCACCGTGGCTTCATTTGTGAGGGCATATAAATTGTCATTTCATATATCATGAATAAAGATCTTGGATGTTTTCTCGCATTTCAAATCTTATGCTCCTTTTCTGTCTTTCCTTCCTTTATATATTTCAAAACAGCTGTATTTACACACACACACTCATACAGGTTTCAATCCACTCTGGATCTCACTGGTAACGACTCTGCTACTGCCAGTTATGACTTCGAAAATCCGATCAACTTAGCCGAAGACGAAGGTGAAGATGATTGCGAAGTGCCTAGCGAGCTTGCAAGACTGTTACTCCAGGAAGAGAGGGCAATTCAACCACACGAAGAGCCAGTGGAAACAATAAATCAGGGTATTGATACAGACAGAAAAGAGGTTAAGATTGGTGCCAACCTAGAGCTCAGCGTGAAGCAACGGTTGACTCAGATGCTACATGATTATGTGGAGATCTTTGCCTGGTCCTACGAAGACATGCCCGGGTTGGATACCGACATTGTGGTCCATCACTTTCCTACCAAGGAAGATTGCCCTCCGGTTAAGCAAAAAGTCCGCCGTATGCGTCCAGAGATGTCTGAGAAGATCAAAGCCGAGGTTATGAAACAGTTTGATGCCGGGTTCCTTGCAGTGACTTCTTACCCTCAGTGGGTTGCTAATGTGGTGTCGGTACCAAAGAAGGACGGTAAGGTCAGAATGTGTGTCGACTACAGGGATCTGAACAGGGCCAGCCCCAAAGATGACTTCCCTCTACCTCACATTGATGTCCTTGTTGACAATACTGCTCAGCATAAGGTGTTCTCTTTCATGGATGGTTTTTCAGGTTACAATCAGATCAAGATGGCTCCTGAAGACATGGAAAAGACTACCTTTGTTACTCAGTGGGGCACCTTCTGCTACAAGGTCATGCCTTTTGGACTGAAGAACGCTGGGGCAACCTACCAACTTGCCATGGTTGCTTTATTTCATGACATTATCCATCATGAGATAGAAGTGTATGTTGACGACATGATTGCAAGGTCCCAGACTGAGGAAGAACACCTAGATCATCTGTAGAAACTATTTGACAGGTTGAAATTGTACAAGCTGAGGTTGAACCCGAACAAGTGCACCTTCGGGGTAAGATCTGGGAAGTTGCTAGGCTTCGTTGTAAGTGATAAGGGTATTCAAGTGGACCCTGCCAAGGTTAAAGCTATTCAAGAGATGCCAGTTCCTAGGACAGAGAAAGAGGTCAGAGGCTTTTTAGGACGCCTGAATTACATTGCTCGATTCATCTCACACCTGACTGCTACCTGTGAGCCAATATTCAAGCTATTGAAGAAAGATCAGGTAGTACGTTGGAATGATGAATGTCAGGCTGCTTTTGACAGAATCAAGGAGTATCTCCAAGAACCACCCATTCTTATGCCACCGGTTGAGGGGAGACCTCTGATACTATACTTGACAGTACTTGACAACTCAATGGGGTGTGTGCTGGGGCAGCATGACGAGTCTGGCCGAAAAGAGCATGCCATTTATTACCTTAGCAAAAAGTTTACCGACTGTGAGACCCGATACTCACTGCTTGAGAAAACTTGCAGCGCTTTGGTATGGGCTGCTCGCCGGCTGAGACAGTATATGCTGACTCACACTACCTTGTTGATCTCAAAGATGGATCCTATAAAGTACATATTCGAAAAGCCTGCTCTGTTTGGGAGAATAGCAAGATGGCAAATGATCTTGACGGAATACGACATTCAGTACACGACTCAGAAAGCCATCAAGGGAAGTGTATTGGCAGACCACTTGGCACATCAGGCAGTAGACGACTATCAGTCAATGAACTTCGAGTTTCCAGACGAGAGCATCATGATTGTGACTGATTGTGAAGTACCTGGACCGGATGAAGGACCTGAGGAAGGATCCCGATGGTCTATGCACTTTGACGGAGCCTCCAATGCTTTGGGTAACGGTATTGGCGCTGTAATCATATCCCCTCAAGGCACCCATACTCCACTCACTGCCCGGCTATGTTTCAACTGCACCAACAACATGGCGGAGTATGAGGCATGCATCATGGGTCTCCAAGCTGCGATCGACTTAAGGATCAAGTTTCTGAGTGTCTTCGGAGATTCCGCTCTCGTGATCAATCAGATCAAAGGAGAGTGGGATACGAAACATCCGAATCTTATTCCTTACAGAGAATGTGTGTTGACATTGATCCCCAACTTCACGAAGATAACCTTTGAACATTTCCCAAGAGAGGAGAATCAGCTGGCGGACGCGTTAGCTACGATGTCTTCCATGTTCAAAGTCAAATGGGACAATGAGGCTCCCCGGATCATCATCTGGAAACTGGACGAACCGGCATACTGTTGCGATCTCGAGACTGAATTGGTGACTGAGAAGCCTTGGTACCATGAAGTGAAGAGATATTTGGAAGCCCGGGAATACCCTGAAGGTGCATCTGTCAATGATAAGAAGTTTCTGAGAAGGTTCGCAGCGAAATTCTTCCTTAGCAACGGCATCCTGTATAAGCGAAACCATGATTCGACCTTACTGCGTTGTGTGGACAAGACTGAAGCAGTAAGGATCATGGAAGAGCTACATGAAGGGACCTTTGGAACACATTCCAGTGGACACACTATGGCGAAGAAAATCCTTCGGGCAGGGTATTCCTGGTCCACAATGGAAGCCGACTGTTACCAACACTCTTGGACATGCCATAAATGCCAGATATATGCAGACAAGGTGCATGTTCCTCCAGTTCCTCTAAATGTCCTGACTGCGCCTTGGCCGTTTGCAATGTGGGGCATAGACATGATCGGTGAGATTAAACCTACGGCATCCAATGGGCATCGCTTCATTCTGGTGGCGATTGACTATTTCACGAAGTGGGTCGAAGCAGCTTCCTACGCTACAGTAACCAAGACTGTTGTGGCACGGTTCATTCGGCATAATCTGATCTGTCGATATGGCGTCCCTGAGAGAATTATTACAGACAACAGTACCAATCTCAATAACAAGATAATCACTGAGCTATGCGAGCAGTTTAAAATACAGCACCACAACTCTTCTCCTTACAGACCGAAGATGAATGGGGCTGTAGAAGCAGCAAATAAAAACATTAAGAAAATCGTGCAGAAGATGACAGTGACTTATAAAGATTGGCATGAGATGTTACCGTTCGCTCTACATGGGTACCGTACCTCAGCCAGGACGTCAACTAGGGCAACTCATTTCTCCTTGGTCTACGGTATGGAGGCAGTCTTACCGATCGAAGTACAAATACCCTCTCTCCGGATAATGAAGGATACAAATCTGAACGAAGATGATTGGATCCAGACACGACTTGATCAATTAAACCTTATTGATGAAAAGAGGCTTACTGCTCTCTATCATGGTCAGACATATCAGAAACGGATGATCAGGGCATTTAACAAAAAGGTCAGACCACAGGAATATCAAGTTGGGGACCTGGTAATCAAGCGAATCATCCTTCCTCAGAGTGATCCAAGGGGCAAATGGACCCCTACGTATGAAGGGCCATTTGTGGTTAAACATGTGTTCTCAGGAGGAGCCATGATTCTAACCAACATGGATGGTGACGACCTTCCTCACCCCGCCAATGCAGACATAGTAAAAAGATATTACGCATGAAAAAAGACCCGCTAGGCTGACATGCCTAGGCAAAAATTAGGGCTTCTCGGCGAACCAAAAGGGTTCGGGCAAAATGAAGGGATGAAATGTAAAAAATCTGTACACCCGGCAAGTCGAAAACCTGAAAGGGCGGCTTGGGCAAAAATGGGTATCCCGGTGGACTGAAAACCCGAAAGGGCGGTCCAGGCAAAAGCTAGGGATAAAGCGTAATACTATGTCTCATTGGATCACTTTGCATCCAGAATCCGGTATCTACATCAAGTTCAGACGGCATTGATCAATCAGCTTCATCTTCGGTTAGGTCATCAAGTGATGAGACGCTCGGAGATATAAAGGCGATAGCAGAGTTGAAACCCAGGGGATCATTCATTTCACACAGCTGTTTTATTTTCTCTTGTACAAAATTGTATAAACTTTTTGGTTAGGCGGCGTTCTCTTACTAGGACGTCAGCCTCTTGTACATAAACGCCTATTTACAGGCAAATTCAAAATCAAATCAAATATACTTTTCAGTTAAAATTGCCGATTGTTTTTCCTTTTCTGTTTTGTTTTGCGAAGAACGTCCAAGGTTCAATTTGTGATATATGCATTGACAATAATTTGCTAACTCATGAATATTTGCATACGAAACAAAGGATTAATTACAGGTAGCATTAGAAGCAGGGGAAATAAAGAGTTGTCTAAGCAATCTAATTGTTCTGTCCTCCAAGGTATCAAGGTAGGTTCAGCTGAAGAACATAACCAGCATATCTTAATTCCCCAGAGAGTGAGCCAGCAAGTCAGTGCACTCTCCCCAAGCAAAGCTATTATCAAACTTAAGGAAGTTGGATATCCCCCCGCAGATCTCAACATTCCCCAGCAGTATACATGCATTCTTAACAAGCATCCCCGGCAATCTTGGTCTAAAGATTGTTCCCCAGCGGTATATCAAACATTCAATGGAGTCACTTCCCTGATACAGCTCAAGACTTCCCCAGGAGAGTCCAATCTAGTTCCCAAGGAAAGTTGGAATCCATCTCCCCAAGCAATAAGCTTATCCCCAGTAGATTCTGGAAGCTTATCCTCGCAGAGCACGAACGCGTCTCCCGGCTTTATTCAAAGAGTTATTTCCCTACCAGGATATAACTGGGTTATCCTCAGCCAATAGCCATGAGAAGATCGTCCTCGGAAAAGTCTTCTTATCCCCAGCGAAGTCTATTAACACTTCCAAATATATCAATGGTATCCCCAGCGAAGTTACCATCAACATTCCAGCAAAAGTACCTCTCTCCCACAGAGTATTGCTCCCCAACAAGATCACTAGAGTACTTTTCTCCCCGCAGAGTAATCCATTCGCCAAGTCTATTCCCCAACGGAGTTATCTTCTCCTAACCGGTATTCTTGCAATTATCATCCCCAGCGGAAATAACAAAGCATTGTTCTCCAACATCAGCCCAGGAGTGACTTCCCGGCACCCGTCAAGGATTTATTTTCCCAAGGCGAAAACATACATTCGTAAACATCGCATTTCCATCATTATAGCATGCATATACGCATCATATCTTACAAATCTCATTTATGTTGAGAACATCATTGCTTGATTCATATCATGCATTGCATATGACTGACCTTTACCTTTCAGGAAAGATCCAGTTAAGTTCTCAAGCTATATTTCAAGACCTTGTCTGGTTCAGTTAAATCGACCCTAAGATTTTCCTGTTTCTTATCCAGTCAAAGGCCTTCTCTGGTTCAGTCAGATCGACCCTAAGATGTCCCTGTTTCTTATCCAGTTGAAGATTTCAAGACCTAGACCGGTTCAGTTAAATCGACCCTAAGATTTTCCTGTTTCTTATCCAGTCAAAGGCCTTCTCTGGTTCAGTCAGATCGACCCTAAGATCTCCCTGTTTCTTATCCAGTTGAAGATTTCAAGACCTAGACCGGTTCAGTTAAATCGACCCTAAGATTTTCCTGTTTCTTATCCAGTCAAAGGCCTTCTCTAGTCCAGTTAAATTGACCCCTAAAAGATTTTTCAGATAAAGACTCAGTAGAAGACATCCAAGATTCTCTCAGCGTTACTGTTGAGGTTGAAGTCGTCCAAGATTCTCTCAGCGTTACTGTTGAGGTTGAAGTCACCCAAGATTCTCTCAGCGTTACTGTCGAGGTTGAAGTCGCCCAAGATTCTCTCAGCGTTATTGTTGAGGTAGTAATCGTCCCCAGATTCTCTCAGCGTTCCTGTTGAGGTAGTAATCGCCCCAAGATTCTATCAGCGTTCCTGTTGAGGTAGTAATCGTCCAAGGTTCTCTCACCGTCCCGTTGGGGTAGTAACCATCCCTGGTTCATTCATCACCGTTTGAAGCTCCAGATTCAATTCCTGTAACCAGTCAGGACACATCTATACAAAGAGTTTGAAGACCAGCTCCTGTAACAGGTCAGGTAATCATTTTCTTTTGCAGGTACGCAAGTTCTCGCTAAGGAATCTCTTACGCGATCAACATCCAGATGGCATCTATAAGCCCATCCACTATCCATCAATCTCCAAATGGCCTCTATAAGCCCATTCCACCATCACACTGCTACTATGTGAGCGTAAATTTCTGGGCACTCTAGTGTTCAATCATCTTCCACCTTCGGATTACGAAAGGCACGTCAGCCAATCTGCATCCTCAGGTCTAAGAAGATTGAACAGGGGCAACTGTTGTACCCCAAAATTTTCCCTCCCATATTCTTCAAAATTTGCAAAGAGCATGCTTCAAAATTCCCCAAGGGTTGCACAGTTCAAAGGCCTCCTAACAGTCAAAAACTAGGGTTTTGGTTCTGACAAAGAAAATGAAGTTTCCAAGGGTCCAATCAAGTCCCACATGCCTACAAACATGGTCAAGCATCCTCATACCAAGTTTCAAGACTTACGGCACAAAATTGCACAGTCAAAAACCCTAATTGCTCAACAGTCAACTGTAGGGGCAAAATGGTCATTTGACAGTCAAAAGTTCAAATTTTTGGTCAACATCTCATTTTGAAGCCACAAACATCATTTGATCAATTCTTGATCATGATTTTCAAGGCATGGCTCAAAAAGTCTCAAGATGCAAAAGTTTCCATATTTGGACAGTTGAAAAAGTCAACTGTAACTTGACCAAGGCATAACTTCCACATGGATTATCATAAAAATACCATCCAAAGCTCATTTTGAAGAGAAAGACATTTCCTACAACTCCTCTTCACACTTCAAGACCAAGAAATGCTCTCACAAAAAGTTATCAATTTCAACATTATAGGTCATTTTCAAAAGTCAACAAAAAGGGACTTTAAGTCAAAGGCCATAACTTGAGATTGGTAAATCAAAATGACATGGGACCAAAGGCATTGGCTATAGGACTTCAAGACCTTTCCAAAATGTCCAAGAACATGATCAAATCTTAAATATTGAGCAAGATATGCCTTGTGGAAGTTGGGAAATTTTTGGGAATTTTGAAAAGTCAACATTGCTTCAAAGGCCTCAAAATTGCTAATGGGCCACTTTTTCTTCCAAGATTCATCATCCAAAGACTATGCACGACCATTTGGACCAAAGGGGATTTATTTCATCATTTTTATTTATTTATTTGAATTTTTAATTACTATTAATTCATTTAATAAAATAAAATATGACAAAAATACTAAAACAAGGTTTTCAAATCTTTTTGTGCAGAATAAACTCTCATCAAGGCCTAAGGATTTCGTGCATATCAAAAGAGGAAAGAATTGGTGCAAATTGGCATGATTCTTCATGAAAAAATATTGAAAAAGATTCATAAAAATCAAATCTTGAAAACCATTAAAGACAAGGCTATGGGCTTGGATTATTGACTGAATTCATTCCTTATACAAGTACAAACCTAACCCTAATCCCGAGAACCTCGAAGCTGCGCCCATAACCATAAGCAAACTTTGCACTTTTTCAAGAAGATTTCAAAACTAAAAACTACATTCTAGCGCGATTCAAAGAAAAACAACTATTCCATTGCCTTCCTGAGACATCAAGGAAGCTTCCTGAATCAAAATCACAGCTTCTAGCCTCAAGAAACGGTAGAATGAAGCTGTTCTGTTCTTGATATTTCGCGTTTTCATGTTCTTATTTCTATGCCATATTCATACATTATAATGCATGTTTTCCACTAATATGGGCTCACTGAAACTGATGGCATCGTTGAATTGGATTAATATTGATTGTATAAAGAATTGCCATGGCTAATTTTTAGGGTTGCAGGGACCTTAAAAGAGGGCTTCGTCCATATGGGAAAATTGAACCATAAAAGTATATCATTGAACTCGTGACGTTCCACTGAATCTAAAACATCCCTTGCGCTTTTTTTATATGCAGCCAATTTCTATTCGCTATTTTTTGGCACTTCAGATTGTGGGGGTTCAAAACCCCCGCTATTTGATGTTCTTTTTTCAGGTCAAAACGCATAAACGAGGAAGAAGATGAGTTGGAAGGCTGTGGTTGGTTGATTCAAAGCTGGGCACGCGTTTTTGTCTTCATAGCACTAACTCTTATTTATCATTATATTAATTGTTTTTCATGATAATAACAAACATGCTAATTGGTTCAGGTGGTAGAAAGTAACGTTGGCCAGCATTGGGACCTGGGTTTGATTCCCAGGTCCCCCACTTTGTTTCAATATTTTTTCTTTCAATGCAATTCTATGCAGCTTGCCTCCTGAAGTTCATCATACGTCCACAATCCCAGCATGCCACATGGCCAATAACCTCAATCCAAGGGTCCTGATCTGATGAACACCATGGGCATCAGTCAATGCACACTCACGTGGTCAGAAAAGTCAACTGAAGGCCTTAAACATTGGGCCAAAAATGCTGGATGATACCTCCAAATTGGGGTCAACACCCCCTAGAGTTTGTGTTTCTTTTCTTTTTCCATCCTTTTTATTATTTGTTTAATTTAATTATTTCCTCTTAGATCTTTAAATTAATATTTTCTTAAACATAAAAAATAATAAAAAATCAGAAAAGATAAAATATAAATATATTTCACTTAAGCATTTTCTTTGTAAATAAAATCTTTGTTAATTAATTTAGTTTTAAATTCTAGGCTTAATTTTAAATATTTTTCTTAATAAATTAAAAATTGTAGAATTAGGTTTTTTTTTTATTTTTATCCTTTTGCCTTTTTCACCATATTAATTATTAATTATTATTTTTGTAAATAAAATTGTATTAAATAATTAGGTTAATTCTAGGTTTAACTTTAACATGTTTTTTTTAATAAATTAAAAATAGCTAGAACTAGGTTTTAATTCCAATTTAATTTTTCTTATTAAAAATCCATATATACAAAAAAACTCCAAAAAAATCTTTTCTTTTTATTTTAACTTAATTTGTTAATTATAATTTAATTTCCTAAAAAGGGTCCAACGCCCTCGCATTCGATCGTAATTCCAATTCGCGCGTTTATTTTATTTCCTCTTTTTATGTAATTCTCCCAAAGCCATGTAAATTAGACATTTATATTTCTCGCACTTTATTTTATTTCAAATCGGGTCCTGGATTAAATTTGGCGATGTGGACCCGCGCCTTTGTAATAGCGTAGGACTTTTATATTCCCGCAACTTTTAACTGTTAATTATTGCATGAAAGAATGAATGTCAAAATAAAAGCAACGCGTAGATCACCAATGCATGAACAAGACAAAAATAAATGAACATGACACGCAAATCACACACCACCCCTAGGGTACGCCTCATTGTTGCCTTTCCCCTCGAAAGGTGATCGTCGAGTAGAAGATGTTTTAGTAAGTCCTCATGATCCGGGAACCTGGCATGAGGGTAGCTTCTAAGGTGTCTTCCTATTGCTCCGGTGATCACCATTTCCCGAACCCTCGAATTGACCCGAACACCTCCAACGGTGGTGCTACCTACCTCTCAATGGTGGGATGGCACTACCTTAAGGACATTTACACAGACTAATTCCTTAGGGTAGGTAGATGACTCGTAGATACTTGCTCTAATTCAAAACAAATCAAAAACTTCTTTTTATACCGACACTTTGCAAAAAGCTTTCAAAAACAACTTTTCAAACACTCTTGAGGACTGATATAAGAGTCGAACTGAAATTTTAAACGAAACTTTTTCAAACCCACTCACCTTGAAAAGCAAACGAACATTTTGAAAACACATTGAGCAAGTATCTAAGAGCCCATGGATAACCATGGATAGAAAGGGTGCTAACACCTTCCCTTTCTATAATCTACCTCCCGAACCGAGAGCAATCTCTATAAGGAATTTTTCTGTGCTTTTGTCCTTTCCATTTGGAGAAAATAAAAGACGGTGGCGACTCTTGCTTCCGCGACATTTCGCGAACCGGCGTTAAACAGTCAGTTCCAAATCCACCGATCACACTTAGCGATTCAAATCTTCCAAAATACTTTTGGGCGGATGTGGTGAGCACGGCATGTTTTGTTAGCAATAGTGTTAACATAAGACCGATCTTGAAGAAAACTCCATATGAACTCTTCAAAGGGAGGAAACCAAACATTTATTTCTTTCACATCTTCGGATGCAAATGCTTTATCTTAAACAACGACAAAGGTAATTGTGATACGGTGGGAGAACTGACTTGAGGATTTGTGTTTGTGTTCACAAATGTTTCGGTTTAGCAAGAGTCGCCACTGACTTTTTATTTTATCCAAAGGAAAGGTCAAAAAGCACAGGAAAGACCTTTGAGATGTTTTCTTGGGTTCGGGGAGTAGATTATGAAAAGGGAAGGTGCAAGCACCCTTTTCATCCATGGTTATCCATGGGCTCTTAGTTACTTGTTTAGATCACTTTCTTTTTCTTTTCAATAGTTTGAAATGGTGCTTTGTGTGTGTGGTTTTGAAAATGTTTTGAAAAGAGGCCATCGTTGTGGCAACCTTTGTAATGATTATTGTTTGAATATATACAAAGGTGTTTGTCTTTTGAAAAGATATTTCAATGTTTGAAAGTTTGATTTGGGAAATGTTTTGAAATTGTGATGTGAAGTGTGTTTGAAAATAGCAAGGATGTTTTGCAAATTTTGATCAAGTAACTAAGAGTTGTCTACCCTATTTTACTCAAAGATCTTTCCTATATGTTTTTAACCCTTTTGGCAGTGTTGATTTACCATTGCATTTGGTGAACAACCTTGTATTTGGATGTTAAACGGGACAGGCGCGGGTCATCGTATGGACCATGATAGCAATTGTGCTAAGTATCTTTAGCAAATTTTCCAAGGGACTAGATCATTTTGTATAGGCAACCAAGATAGCGTCATTGAAGGACTATCATCTTTTGTTTTGTTTTTGTTTTGCCAAAATACTCAACATGCATAACATGGCCTTTTTCAAGGCAACAAGTGGATGAAACCCTAGGGGTGCATGTGTGCATTGTGTTGTCAGTTTACATGCTTTTTGTCTTTGCATTAGTCAAGCTATTTGTTTTGATTTTGGATTTTTGCATACAAATCCTAATCTCTATCATGGCATATTTGTAAGCATAAAGTACGCAAAATAAATCTACACTATTACAACATTTGATATGGGAAGGGGGATACAATTTTTGAATGGGGATTATTTTGCAAGAAATTAAAACCCTAATATTTACTATTACATCCAAATTGAATAAATGGTACAAATAAATAAATTGGCAATAATTAAACAATTTAAATATAAGTATGCAAAATATTATGAATATGCACAAAATGTTTTTTTATTTATTTTTTATGTATGTAAAAAATATTTAATGTATATATAAAAAAGAAATAAAAGATTATTTTTGAAAAGGGTAGAATACCCTAATTTTCTTTTAAGAATATATATGTATATATATATATATATATATATATATATATATATATTATATACAATAAAATAAAATATATACAAAGTAAAAAATATATTTAGAGAAAAAATTTTATTTAGGTATAAAAATATAAATAATAGGTATAATATTATTATGTATTATTTTCAAGTTTTCATTAAATAAAATAAAAGTATATACTCACTAAATTATTTTTATGTTAGAAAAATAAAATAAAAATACAAAAATAAATGTGAAAATTTATAAAAATATTTTTGGTATTTTTTATGTTTGAAAAATAATAAAATAAACTGAGAAATGAAAAATAAATACAAAAATATAAAAATATGAAGAAATGGGCCAGGGGGTGTAGCCAGCAATGAGGGGGTGTCAAAAACAAGGCCAGAACCAAGCCCAACCCACTGACTTCGTCTTCAACCTTTGTCAAAAAAAATGCGCGCCTGAATTCAAACATGGACAACCTGCATACGTGCTCTAATGCAAAAACCCATAACATCATAGTTGTAGCATTTTTCAAGACGTATCCAACCATGTAAAGAACTCATTCTAACTCTCAAAGACCAGAGAGAATTTCTCTGGTCCTAAATTCTAACCTAATTTTTTTAGGAAGTTCATGGATCAAATTCTCTTAACACGTTTAACTTAAATGAAAACTGAGCATATGTACAGCTTCATGGCTATGAATACTACATTTTTTATTCACAAACCTAAGCCTAATGATTCCTAAATAGAGAGATAGGAAGTTGATAAAAACATGTTTCAGTTGGAATCGTGTATGACAATGTGGAGCTTTTCAATGAGGCCTGAGGTGTTTGGGAGCTTGCTTGAACTTCCACTGACCTTCCCCAATGCCTAGTTTGCCTTGAATATGCTTGAACAAGGTTGTAGAACTCAACCTGCACAAGCTGAAAACATAAATGGTAAACCTTGTAAAGGGAGTTACAGTCACTCTTCAATGGTTGGGATAGCTTGGATAGGTTATGTGGAATGTGTTTGAACAAGTTTGAGGCAAAACGCACGAGGGGTTTTTGCTATGGAAGTCAAACTGCAGGGAGTGCCCTGTTTTGCCGATGGAAGGTGACTTTGTGTTATGGAAGGTTTGAGGGCTCAATGGCTCGTGTTTCTGGCTCAAGGGAATGCACAAAACTTGTTTCAAAAGCATGCAAGGGTTTTTTTTATCAGATGTTCAAGATGTAGTGTATTTGACAAGTTTCTTGTATTTTAAGCAAAAGCAAGCCATGATGCAAGACAGGCCTGTACAGGCTATCTATCAGTTGGTACTTTGTGATCTTGGCCCCCTCAATTGGTGGATATTGTGTGTTGTACCAGATCTTGTTCAAGGCTCAAGAGATGTGGTTTGACATAAAGCACATTTGACAAAAATGGCAATGTTGCCTTTTTGCTATTTTAGGGTTAATTCTTTGTGTAATCCTCCCATGACCAAAACAAATCCTTAGACCAATGGATTTGCATTTAATTATTTAGTATGGAAGGGTTTTGAGACCTGTAATCAAGTACAAACAAGGCTGATTAGAGTTTGCAACTTGTATCAATATGAACATGCCATGGATCAAAAGTGAGATTTTGCCAACTTCAAGCCTTCGATTCTCCCTAACCACAAATGATTTTGGAGAGTTATTGGACTTTTTAGAAAGCTTGTAACATGCTCTAAAATCCATATTTGAAATTAATTTTGATATTCCAAGTGGAAATAGGTGAAACATTGCCAGGAAGATAGGTCAAAATCCTGCCTAAACTAGGGCAAAATTTCACTAAGTTAAAAGTTTCATGGACCCTTTTTCCAAAAATCATAACTTGAGATACAAGATTATTTTGGGAAAACTTTGTGAATCAAAGTTGTAGAATTTGTGGAGGACTACAACTTTTATGTTGGAAGTTTTGTTTGAATCCAATTTCATCATGGTGAAAATGTTGGGCATAGTTGGGAAAAATTAAGAAAATTTCATAACTAGAAAAATTCTAAGTTATGAAATTTTTCAATCTTAAACTCTAATTTGCAAAATTAGGTTTCTTGATGAACAAGTTTCATGTTTTGACACTTCTTGATGAAAATGACCCTTGGCACTTGATTTTGACCAAAAAGTCAAAATTTGACTTTTCAGTGTACAGTCAAATTTTGATCAGTTTACTGAAAAATTCATCTGTCAATCCAATGCAATTGAGATCTTTTGAACCTTGTGAATAGGTCAAGATGATGCCATTGAGTACTTTAATCCATGCTTGAACCCAATTTTCCATTGGTTAGGTCAAAAGTCAGATATTGCCCTTCTGCAGTCAAAACCCTAAAAATGACCATTTTGCCCTTTTGGTGATCTGATCAAAATTCTTGAGGATTTGTGGTCCAAACTTGACCAAATGGTTCATATGAGCCTATAATGTTGATGTGGATCAAAATTTATCAGGTTTGACTGTAAATTGGCCACAGTTGACTTTTTCCCCAATATAGTTGATTTCTAGGTCAACTGTCCAATTGACTGGGAAAAAATTTGATTCAAGGCTTGAAACTTGGTATGGAAAATCTTATAAGTCCAACATAAAGTATGAAAGTAACTTTGATCATTGAAATTCCAAAAATCCCTGTGCAAACTCAAACCCTAATTTAGGTCAACAGTGCAAGGAGATGTCTTGAGCAGACCAAACCCTAGCTTGGTCTTGAGTTCAAAGAGTCTTGTGATGAAAAATATTGATAAAATGAGAGGGCAAATTTTGGGGTACAACAATAACCTTGGTAATTTTGATGAAAAATCCGATGAAGGTATTTTTCTTGGTTACTCTCTTTCTAGTAAGGCATATAGAATCTACAACAAAAGAACTTTGACAATTGAAGAATCAATGCATGTTTCTTTTGATGAAACTAACCCCTCCAAGGAGGATAATATTGTTTTTTTATAATGATGATGATGAAATACTATAAGGTCCTCAAGTAAATTCTTATAAAGATCAACCAATTCAACACGAAGAATCACCCCAACAAGAATCAAATCTCAATGATCTACCAAAAGAATGGAGAACTCATAGAGATTATCCTATCGATAAAGTAATTGGTGATATAAGTCAAGGTGTGTCAACAAGATTAAATCTCAAGGATGCTTGCCTAAACATGGCGTTTGTATCTCCAATTTAATCTTCCAAAGTTGATGAAGCCTTAGGCGATGACCAATGGATTATCGCTATGCAAGAAGAATTGAATCAATTTGAAAGGAATCAAGTTTAGGAACTTGTCCCTAGGCCAAGCAACAAACACATTATTGGAACAAGATGGGTGTTCAAAAACATACTTGACGATAATGGAATAATTGTTCCAGTTGCAAGGTTAGAAGTTATTCGTATCTTACTTGCCTATGCTTGTTGTTCATTAAATTTTTAGCTTTTCCAAATGGATGTCAAAAGCGCATTCTTGAATGGATATATCACTGAAGAAGTCTATGTTAAGAAACCCCCAGGGTTCAAAGATTTCAAGAATCCATCTCATGTATTTAAATTGAGAAAAGCTCTCTATGGATTGAAACAAGCACCAAGGGCATGGTATGATCATTTAAGCAACTTCTTATGCGAAAAAGGATTTGAAAAGGGCAAAGTTGACAAGACTCTGTTTATCAAGAAAATCAAAGACGACACTTTGCTAGCACAAGTCTATGTTGATAACATCATTTTAGGTTCTTCAAATCAAGAAATGTATGAAGAATTTTCATCAATGATGCAAGGAGAATTTGAAATGTCCATGATGGGTAAAATGAACTATTTTCTTGGACTTCAAATCAAACAACTAAAAGATGGCATCTTCATCAACCAATCCAAATATTGCAAGGAACTCTTGAAAATATTTGACATGGATAATTGTAAGGCAATGTCTACACCAATGGGTTCTGGTTCATATGTTGATCAAGATGAATTAGGTGTTTCCATCGACATTACAAAGTATCGAGGTATGATTGGCTCCTTATTGTATTTGATGGAAAGCCGTCCTGACATAATGTTTAGTGTTTGTCTTTGTGCCTGCTTTCAAGCTAACCCAAAGGAATCTCATCTCACGGAGGTAAAGAGGATCATGAAGTATCTCAAAGGAATAACAAATGTCAGATTATGGCATCCTAAAGGTAGTGTTTGCAACTTAGTTGGTTATTCTGACGCGGATTATGCAGGATGTAAAACGGATAGAAAAAGCACAAGTGGTATTTGTCACATCCTTGGTAATGCATTAGTATCATGGGCCTGCAAGAAACAAGCATGCGTTGCTCTTAGCACGGCCGAAGCTGAATATATTGCAGCGGGGAGTAGTTGCGCTCAAGTTTTGTGGCTCAAACAACAACTTCGTGACTACGGACTCGATCTAGGATGCATTCCTCTACGGTGCGACAACACAAGTGCAATTAACATTACGAAGAATCCCGTCATGCATTCAAGAACTAAACACATAGACATACGACATCATTTCCTTTGTGATCATGTTCTTCAAGGAGATGTCGAGGTAACCTTTGTAGATACTCATAATCAGCTTGCCGATATCTTCACCAAACCTTTGGCAAGAGAAGTTTTCTACAAGATTCAACGAGAGCTTGGCATGCTTGACGAACACGACTTATAAGGTGCCTTATATCCTTGTTATGATTTTGTATATATGTTTTTAACCATGCTATATGTAAATATACATGCTTAATTAAAGTTTTCTTGATATATTGCTCTATTACTGTTTGTTTTGTGCATCTTTCCCTTCTTTTTGATAATGTCAAAGGGGGAGAAAGATGTGGTACTTTATGCTTGTATTTTTTCCTTGTCTTAATTTTTAAAGGTACTCTCCAACCAAGATGAACAAATACAAAGGATTCCAACATTATCATAAAGCAAGATTATTTGTCATCATCAAAAAGGGGGAGAATGTAAAATCAATCTTCTCAATGAACTTTTGTTTTGATGAAGACAAACCATGATTGACAAAGAAGGCAAAGATTTGTGATCAAGCTCAAAGCATCTAAGGACAAAATCTTCAGTTCAAAGCTCTTAAAAACTTTCAAGGTATAATAATATTACTTACTTTGATCTTAAGATATAGATGCTCAATGATGAAAAAGAAATGTTTTATAAATAATTAATCATGTTTTTCAAAGTTAAAATTCATTTTTCACTTGAGTGCAATCGATTTTCATTTTAGTGAAATTGATTGCATGCTTCAGTTTTTCAGATCTTTTGCTTCTGTTTCTCTGTGCAATCGATTTACATTGCTTGTGCAATCAATTGCATACTTAAAATTTTCAAAATGTTTGCTTCTGTTTCTCAGTGCAATCGATTTACATTGCGTGTGCAATCGATTGCACTCACTTACTTTTTGCTACTGACTTCACATGCAATCGATTTACATTACTAGTGCAATCGATTGCACACTTAAAACTTTTTAAAATATAGTTGTTGAAACCTTGTGCAATCGATTTACACAAAGGGTGCAATCGATTGCATGCTGCATGATTTTGAAAAACAATAGCTTTTCACATGCCTGTTCATAATACCTTTTCATTGAAACCTTTCACTCAATCTTGGCATTTGTTCATGACTCATTTTCATAACTTCATGATGTTTCAAAAGGGTGTTATGAACATATAAATACTCATTTTCAAAATCTTTTTTAACACCTCTTCCATAAATACTTTCTGAATTTTAAAAATACAAACTCAAACATTCCTTCACTTTCATGCATAAGTTTTCTGCACATTTGCATACATTATTAAACAGAAAACTTTGAGCAATTATATCTTGAGTCATTGTACAATAATATTATTGGAAGAGAAGATCATTCATTGTTAAATCACTCTAAGTGATCAATACTACTCAACTCACTCAAACTCAAATATTGATAGTTACTTACTTATTTTTCCAGGATTGTTGGAAATAAGTTTAAGTGTTTTTGAAATCTTGTCTTTCCAAAATTGTTGGATACAAGTGTAGTCACTTTGAGAGGATTGTTCTCATAGTTGACAAAGTGAAAATCCAAGAGGATTGTTCTTGGTCCAAGAGGATTGTTCTTGGCTTTTTGGTAGTTCTTGTTTATAGTTTGCCATAATTAGGAAATCTCTTTCATGTTGAAAGGGGACTGGAGTACTCTCGGACTGTGAGGGGAACCAGGATATATCGCCCGTGTCTATTTATCTTTATGCACTTTACGCTTTTCTAAACTCACCAATAAACAGAAAAATAAGATCCATCATCACTAAAACTAGAATTTTTTAAAGTACCTAATTCACCCCCCCCCCCCTCTTAGGCGCACTTCGTACTTACAATTTTTGTGACCTTTTCTTTTTGTTGAGGATTTGTAGGACCTCTTTCTTTTTTGATTTTGCTATCCTTGTCTTTTGCCTGAACTGTTTCTTTTGTGATTACAGCCAGCGGGATGCCCCCGTTTTTTTTCTTAAGTCTCCTTCCTAGGTTTTGACTTAATGGGCTTTTATTTTGAGAGATAATGACTGTCTGTTCTTAATGATTATGTGGAACTATCACCATCTTTTGGAGAGCATCTTCTACATTATTTGTCGTGTATGAAGGGAAAGCCTGCGACTGAATGCACATCTGAATTAACTGAGAAAACTACCCTGCCCCAGGTTATGATTAAGGGTTTTAATTTGTGTGAAAATAAAACTCCTACTTCTTAAGCTCAAATGGGTTGACTAGGGATTATCTTCCTTATAACTCCATTGTTAAGGATTTGAAACAACGTATGTACATTTTCGACAGGGTCTGTTCAATAGCATATTGTAGAGATTATGGTATCGTTCTCGTCATCCTCCCTCTAAAGGCTTAGAGCTTTTAATCAAGAGTTGAATATCACAAAAAGGAAGTAATAAAGCAGTTTAAGCATAATGAAAACAAATTAATTCAAGACAAACATGTGCAATGCATTAATGAAATAACAAAGTTTGACATGAAAATAATTGTTTGAACAAACAAAGAAAATACAACTTGAGAATTTAAATGAACAAAAATTCTCTCAATCCTGGCCATGATTTGGCATGGGAGTGATCACGTTGGGAGTCTCTGGATCGAATTCAATCTCTTTGGCGTCAATCATATCCTGAATTTTGTTCTTCAAAGCCCAGCAGCCATTCGTATCATGTCCATGGCTATCATAATGGTATGCACACTGTTGTACCCCAAAATTTTCCCTCCCATATTTCTCAATATATTTCAATAGAGATCCCCAAATTGCTCAAGGAAGTCCAAGAGTTGACCAGACAAACTCTCTCCTAAGGCAGTCTATTCAAAATTAGGGTTTCATGTTGCATCAAGATACTTGAGTCCAAAGGGTCTTAAATGCTCATGAATGTCCTAATATGTTCTCAAGATCATCCATGTCAAGTTTCAAGCCTTGCAGAGAAAGTTTGCTCAGTCAACTACTCAAAAGCCTAAAAATCGACTATGCTAGGGCAAAAGTCAACTGTGGCCCACATACAGTCAAACTTCAAGATGTTTTGTCAACATTCTCATTTTAGTGTATTATTCATCATTTGGTCAAGGGTTGATCATGATTCATCAAGGAATGCTCACAATTCATCAAAACCCAAAAGTTGCTAAATTAGGGTTTTGTAGGAAAAGTCAAACCAACTTTCACCAAGCATAACTTTCTCATAATTTATGATAAATGACCCATACAAATCTCATTTTTAATAGGATGAAATTCCCTACAATTCATCTTCATCTCCCAATTTCAAAATATGCACTCACAAGAAGTTATGAATTTGGACATTATAGGTCATTTTGAAAAGTCAACAAAAACACCCTTTTTGTCAAAGCTTCATACTTGAACATGGAATATCAAATTGAGATGATACCAAAATGGTTTCTCATAGGACATCTCAAGCTTTCTAAAAAGTTCAGGAACACCTTCAAAGAGTCAAAATTGAGGAAGTTATGCATTGGTAAAGTTGACCTTTTTTGCAAAATTGCCAAAAGTCAACTATGCCTCAAATTGCAATTTTTGCCAAATGGGCCCAATCTTTTCCACTTGTTTTGAGTTGGCAACATGGTCCACGAGCCCTAGCCTTTTCCACTTGTCATTATCTTGTTTTTATTATTTATTTTGATTTTTATTTGAATTTAATCAATTTAAATCAAAATAAATCATAGAAAAATCTAAAGCATTGAAAACTCAAGATTTTGTACTTGTTTCAGGTCTCAAATCCAGTTGGCAATCATTTGAAATCGTGCAAAGCATTGGTATGGGCAAAAAGATTGAATTTGCCTAATTTTAGAAAGATATTCAAAGAGAATCAAATCAAAATCAAAGACATTGATGGAGGAAGATTGAGATCAGCTTAGCAGCCCTAATTCATCCCTCAATACATAAGGAGTGTGTGCAGACCCAAAACTAGGTTAGAAGGAGGCGCGGCAACAAGAACAAACTTGCAAAAAAACAGAAAAAAGTGGTAATTCTAATTCGTATTTCCAGGCATCCTCAAAGCCTCCTGGCCATTCCAATCGCTTCCTGGGAGTGTAGGCAAGTGAAACCAATCAAGAACAAGCATTCCCAAGCCCTGTAACTCACTGTAAGTCAGCCACGACATCCATGTATTTTTAAATTGATTTGCGTAAATATGGCATCTATAGCATGAAATAATGACATATTTTTGTTCACCATCACATATGCAAGCTTTCTGTAATATTTGATTTCATTTTTATGGCTTGTATGAGATTTCACCATTGTTAGGGTTTATAGCTCCGATTTGGGGTCTTGGCGTATAGGTAAAATTGGGCCACGATTAGGGTACCATGAAGTTCGTGAGACTGAGACGAATGGATTGGTACCCTCACCATTGATTTATTGCGCTTGTACATGATTTTTGATATGCCCAGGGTTTTAGCTACGGAGAGTGTCCGTTGGTATAGGTCTGTTGTCTAAAACAACAGATCCTTGGAGAAAACAAAGACGTGGCGGACAACCATTCGCGTGTTTTAATTTCGCGCATTTTGGACTTAATGTTTTGATTTTCTCATATTATAATTATTATTTATTATGTGTACAACAAAAACAATTAGCTCAGTTGGTGGCCAGTCATTGGAATATGCCTTGGGGCCTGGGTTCGAATCCCAGGTCCCCCAAATTGCTTCATGATTTTTTTCTTTTCAGTGATTGCATGCGCACACAAGACCAAGGATTACCATACGCCCTCACAATCCAGCTTGCCAAGTGTCCTGAGGGCCAGATCCAAGGGCCATCAATGGAGGAACATCATGAAGCCTAGTCAACGCAAAGAATTTGATCGTGCAAGTCAACATGGACCTCCCTGTTTTGGGCCAAGGCTTGCTATTTACACCCCCTTCCAAATTGCTTTCTCAGGCCCAAGTTCTCTTTCTCTTTTCTTTTACATTTTGTTTTATTTGATTTTATTTATTTATTTTACTAAAAAACTAATTATTTCTTTTATCAAAAAAAATCACAAAAAATATTTTTCATCCAATTAAATTTAGGACATTTATTTTTTATACAAAATTAAATTAATTTAATTAGGTTGTTAATTTTAGGTAACTTTAATTGTTTTTGTAAATAAATTAAAATTAATTAGAATAATTAGGGTTTTATTTATAACTTAATTATATTTCCTTTTTTTTCTTTCTTAAAATAACAAAACACAAAAATAGGCCATTTATTTATTTTCATTAATTAATTTAATCACTAATTATTTTTGTATTTAATTTTAAAACTTAATTATTTTTCCTAAAAAATATTTAAAAACAACAAAAACAATTTTCTTTTAATTAGTTTAGAAAGGGTCAAAACCCTGGTTCTCTCCCGATCTAAATTTCATCGCGCGCGCTTTATTGTTTTATTTTTATCCTATTATTGTAATTGCTCACAAGTTGTAATAGTTTAATTAGGTTTTTTACTTTCATTTACCGCTTTATTTTTAAGGGTTTGTTTTTGGCTATGTAAATACCCGAAGCCTTGTAATAGCGTAGTTTAATTTCTGCACTTTAAATTCTGCAAAATATTAACTGTTAGATGTATGAATTAGGGATGCATGACAAGAATGTATGATTAACTTTAAAACAGTTAGATAACCCTAAAATGTGCAAAGATAATAATTTGAAATTGAATCACTCGCACATGCGCACTCCTAGGGTATACTCCACTTTGGTTGCCTTCGGTAAACGGTCATTGAGTATAGGATGTTTTAGTGGTCGTCCTCTTGTCCAAAAGATCAAAGTTGCCTCGGAAAGGTTGCCTCGGATATTGTTGCCTCGAATAATTGATCTTAAGACATTAGGGTTACTAATAAGACGCCCTATCATTGCTTTAGTGACTGTACGTCCCTTTTTGAATTGACCCTCAAAACTCCAACGACGGAGCTACCTACTCACTAATAGTGGGATAGCGCTGTCTAAAGGAAACAAACATAGAACGATTCTTTTTTCGAGTAGGTAGATTAGTTCTTAAGTACTTGCTCAATCCAAACAAACTTTTTCACACTTACACTCCTTTACAAACAAAGTTTTCAAAAACTCTTCATTACACTCTTGAAGATAGAAGCAAGAGTTAAATCGAAGTCAAACAAAAACTTTTCAAATCACACAAACACAAAGAAGAAATTTTGAAAATGATGAGCAAGTACCTAAGAGCCTGTAGATAACTACGGATAGAAAGGGTACTAATACCTTCCCTTTCTATAATCTACCCCCCGTACTCAGAATATCTTGAAAAAGGAATTTTTCTGTGCTTTTTTCCTTTCCTTATTGGATAAAATAAAAGTCGGTGGGGACTCTTGCTTACCGCGACATTTTGCAAACACAAACGCAAAACACAAACCAGCATTTCCTAAAACAGTCCAGTTCTAGCCAGCGTATCACAGAACTGGCGACTCTGCTGAGGAGTTATAAGTGGGGTATACCTTAAGAATAGTTCATCATATTGTTTTCTATTGTATGATTTGATTGCTTTATTTTTGTCGGCTTTATATCGGAGTAACTATAGATCCTAACCTGGATCTGGGGGACACCCTTTAGGTAAGTAGCAATAAACTGTGAGGAAATTGTACGGCGTAGACCGATACGGTTGAAGCAGTAGCTACGTTGATGTGGCACATTAGTTGGTACTAGTATCCCTTGTGGAGAAACGAGGAGCATATGGGGCTGCTATATGGGTTGTTAAGCATCAACTGACCTTAGAACCTATAATTGACCAACTTGGCCATAGGAAGTAGTGAGATAGCCGGCCTCGGTATAGAGCTGAGAACTGGTTGATACTCGATAGTACACTCATTGAGACCATACTCTCGAGATAGTTCCGGCTGCAAGAAAATATTGTGTGAGCTGAAACCATGACCGATGGAGGATGGTCAGTGATATTGAGAACCTCTAGAACCCGGTTACTATTATTAGGATAGGTTGAACCAACTGAACTTCAAGAGGGTAGTACCTAGACCCCATGTAAGCCTGAAACTTAAGGGCTCTCTTGTGTGACTTGTTTTCCTTTACCATGTCTGCTATCTGCTATAATTGTTGTGTGTTTTATCATGACATCATGCATCATAACATAGCATGCATATTTCATTAGACTAACCATTTCAAAGACCGAGGGGATTTATCTTTGTTCTGTTTTGCAGGTTATGGCTTCCATGCGCAGAAACACCATCCGAGTTAACTTTGTGCAAATACCTGCTCAACTCAAAGATTTGGCCTCAAAGATTTCTGATACTTCATCTTTCATTAGGAGATATGGTCAGCTTCTTGGTTTGGTTACCTCAAAGTTTGATGAGCAAATGGCGAGTGTGCTCTTCAAGTTCTTCGACCCGTTGCATCATTGCTTCACTTTCCCGGATTATCAGCTAGTTCCTTCTTTGGAAGAGTTTTCTGATTTACTGGGCATATCCATTCTCGAGCAGACACCCTTCACAGGTTTGGAAGAGACTCCTAGACCTGAGGACAATGCTTCAGCCTTACATCTAAAAAGGGCCGATGTGGTATCCAACTGGGAGACATGGAGCGGGGTTAAAGGTTTCTTGGCTAAGTTTCTGATGGATCAAGCTCAATAGTTCTGGGATGACTTGGATTTTCAGGCTTTTGAAGATATCTTGGCTCTCCTCATCTGCGGTTTGGTTCTTTTTCCAAATCCAGATTCTTTCATAGATGTGAATACGGTTAAGATCTTCCTGTCTCGCAATCCTGTGCCTACTCTTCTTTGTGATATCCTACATGCTCTCTACACTCGTACTGTGCGAAGAAGAGGGACCCTCTTGTGTTGTATGTCGTTGTTGGCGAGGTGGTTTATTTCGCACCTCCCCAAGTCTGTGTTGAAGAATGAGGAACATCTAGGTTGGTCCTACCGAATAATGTCCCTTGCCCATACGGACATTCTTTGGAGTACTAAAGACATGGAAAAGGTTGTTGTCATTGATCGATGTGGGGGATATCCTAATGTCCCATTGCTCGGAATCAGAGGAGGTATAACCTACAGTCCTTGTTTGGCTTTACGACAGTTTGGTCGCGCTCGGAGAGACGGTCCCCATGAGTTTCTTCTTGAGGACATTGTTTATTACTACAAGGGAGACACCAATGAGCATCGCCGAAGGTTCATACGAGCTTGGGGCATGGTGAACAGGTCTGACCCTTATGAGCTAGGACCAAAGACTTCTCTCCCTATGGAACCTTATCTCCAGTGGGTCCGAGCTCGAGCCCAGAAGCTTGGGATGCCCTATGAAGCTGTGTTGCCATTGATTTTGGAGCATACCAATGAAGAAGGTGTTCCTTATATAGTCCTTTATCCATACATGCCTACTGATCTTGGGGCATTGAAGAGATCTTGGATTCAGTTGAGGGAAGAAAGGGATACCTACCGAGAGAAGTATCATGAGCAAGAGAGGAAGATCTTAAAGCTCACGAGGCAACTTGGGAATGAAAGGACAATCAATGATTATGTCAGCACGAAGGGAAAGCGACCATGGGAGCTCTGATGTCTTTATTTGTTTCTATTTTAGATTTTCTTTTCAGTTATTTCTTTTGTAACGCCTTAAAGGCATTGTTAAACATTTTTCACAAGTTTATCTAATAAATTGTGTTTCATTTTTGTCTTACAAATTTAAATCTCTCAAAGTCTTTGAAATCATTTCATACGCATTCCATTATCATGCACCCCATCACAGGTACCATTACAGGTTTCTCATCTTCTTTGCTGTTTATTTCAGCACAAGATGTCTTCTGAAATTCCTACCGATCAAGCTATCAAAGCCCTTCAGGCTCAGAATGCTCAATTCCAGGAGATGTTCTTGAACCTGGATAAAGGGCAAGAAAATTTGAAGACTCTCATCCTGAAGAAGGAAAAGAAGAAGAAGAAGGTGGTTCTGCTGAATATGGGTCACAGATTTGGGAATAGGTTGCGAGAGGAAGTTGATTAGTCTCATTCATCTGAAGGAGGAGAGAATCAAGAGGAAAGGAAGTGTCTTAGCCCTATGGTCTCTGATAATGACACTGACTTTGATGAGGAACAGTATCCTCCTCCTGAGGATAGGTACAAACAACTCGAGGACCGTCTAAGTGCCATGGAGATTCAGAAGGTTCCTCGGTTGGACTTCGGAGATTTGGGACTAGCATCGGGGGTGGTGATCCCTCACAAGTTCAAAGCTCTTGTTTTTGCCAAGTAAGATGGAGTGTCCTATCCAAAACTCCATCTCCGCTCGTACGTCAGAAAAATTCAACCTTACACTACTGATAGGAATCTGTGGGTACACTTCTTTCAAGACAGTCTGTCAGGGACTCAGCTTGAATGGTTCTATCAACTGGAAGGAACTAATGTCCGCAACTGGGAAGACCTTATTGTTGCTTTCTACAAGAAATACCAGTATAATACCGACCTTGCTCCCACTCGTACTCAGCTTCAGGGTATGTCTATGGGTACAAGCGAAGGTTTTAAGGACTATGCTCAGAAGTGGAGAGATCTGGCTGGAAGGGTCCAATGCCCTCTGTCTGACAGGGAGTTAGTTGATATGTTTCTTGGGATGTTGTCTGTTCCATTCTTTAATCATCTGATCGGTAGTTCATCCTCTGGGTTTACTAAATTGATTATGACGGGGGAAAGAGTAGAAGCTGGTATCAGAAGTGGTAAGATACAGAAGGATGCGTCTTCCAGTGCTGTAAAAAAGCCTTTTGTTGGTAAGAAGGAAGCTAGTGCAGTGTACAGCTCGAGGAGCCAAAACCAACATGAACGCCGCCAAGCAGTGAATACGGTAGTAATATCGAGACCCATTGTTGCCCCACAACGCAACAATCAGCAAAGAATGGATAGGCCACAACGACAATACACTCGGCTTAACATGGCTTTGTCTCAAATCCTACCACAATTGTTGAAGACCAATCTGGTAACTATGAGGGAAGCCCCGAGGAACCCCAACACCACATCTTCGCTATATAATCCCAACGCTTGATGTGCCTATCACTCCGATAGCCCGGGCCATGATACAAACAACTGCTGGGCTTTGAAGAATAGGGTGCAAGATTTGATTGAAGCTAAAGAGATCGAGTTTGACGCTCCAGAGAAGCCCAATGTTATAAATTCTCCTATGCCCGAGCATGGTCATGGAGTAAATGCTGTAGACGATGATTTATTTGTGACCTCTGTGGAAGACATATCTACTCCTCTAATGACAGTGAAGAAGAATCTTTTGTTGGCCAGTTTATTTCCGGGTTGTGGCGAAGGTTTCCACCTATGTTCAATTCTACCTGCTGGTTGTCGTTTATTGAAGTCAGGTGTTCAGCACCTGATGGATAATAAAGAGATCTTGTTTGAGAAGAATTTGACTCCGTTGATTCTAGTTGAAGATGTCGCCATCATAACCATTTCTGCCAATCCTTCCAAGGCTTCCTCGAGAACGCCTGTTAGGATTACATCCGTTCCGAAAATCGCTCCATTGATCATTATTATACCTGGTCCCATCCCTTACACTTCGGACAAGGCTGTCCCATGGAACTATGGTGTTGATGTGTATTACCATGGAATTAAGCAAGACTTTAAGAATGAAGAAGTTTACGCTGATATCGGAAATATTGTCGGGGCTAGCAAGGTCATCATAAGTGGAAGACTTTTCTCTCCTGAGATTTCTCCTCCGATTGCTCCAAAACCTGTTGTCGTTCCATCTGCCAATACACCAACTGCCGCTCTGATTCTTACTCCAGTTATCACTCCTGTCGCCGATTCATCTGACCCTCGGGGCAAAGAAGTTACTGGTGAGCCTTCCCGGACGGAGGCACCTAAGAAGATTGTTGTAGGAGCCTCTAAGAAGGAGATAGAGGAAATTCTGAAATTTATCAAGAAGAGCGACTGCAATGTAGTCGAGCAGCTGGGGCAGACCCCATCAAAAATCTCCATGTTATCCTTGTTATTGTGCTCGGAAGCCCATGCAAAGGCTTTATTTTCTTTCCTCAAAACTGCGCATGTGCTGCAGGAGACTTATGTTGATCAATTCAAGGACTGTGTATCTAGTTTGACTGTCGATAATGGTTTGGGTTTCTCAGACGTAGATTTGACTGCTAAAGGACGAAATCACAATGATGCTCTGCACGTCTCGATCGAGTGCAGGGGCACTACTCTGGCCCACGTGCTAGTGGATACTGGGTCTTCATTGAATGTCTTACCAAAGAAGGAATTAGACCGTCTGGACTGTGAAGGTCTGACTCTGAAACCAAGTAACATTATGGTTAGGGCTTTTGATGGGTCGAAAAGGATGGTGCACAGGGAGGTGGACGTCCCTGTTAAAGTTGGCTCTCATACTTTTGCATCTACTTTATATGTGATGGATATCCGACCATCTTATTCTTGCTTGTTGGGTCGCCCTTGGATTCATAAGGCTGGGGCAGTGACTTTTATGCTCCATCAGAAGCTGAAATATCCAGTAAAAAGGAAGATTGTTACAGTACAAGGTGAAGAGGAGTACATGGTGAGTCACATTAATTCCTTCTGGTATGTGGAGATGGATGAGGAGTTCATTGAAACCCCGTGTCAGAACTTTGAAGAGGTTCCCCAGACTTTGGCGTCGACTGAAGTTGCTACTGACAAACCTCCGTTGAAGATGGCTTCCCTTAAGGATGCCAAGGCTGTTATTGATCAAGGTGGGTGTGCAAATTGGGGACAACTCTCTGACTTCACACACAAGACTGACAAGTTTGGTCTGGGCTTTACTGCAGAGGCTCAAAGGGTTGTTCGGCGCGTGCGGATTGGAAGACCTCCTCTGTGCATCCGTAATCCAGGAGTGAATGCAATTGAAGATGATGAAGAAGAGTCATATATTGACAGCTGGATTTACCTGACTACCAACGGTGGCTTGAAAAACTAGACGGAAAAGGACTTCGTGCCCGTTTCTTTTATTACACAGTAATAGACTTTTGTTTTGAGATTTGTAACAGACAATTTGAAACTTGTACGGCCCGGTGCCTTGCCCGGGGAACCATTGGCTTTGTTTGTGAGGGCTTATTATTTTTCATTTTCATATATCATCAATAAAGCATTGTACGTTTCTTGCATTACAAATTTTGTGCTCCTTGTTTTTCTTTTTCTCACTTTATTGAAACATCTATTGTCTTACACACACTCACGTATCATAATGCAGATCCACATCCACTCTGGATCCCACTGATAACGACTCTGCTACTGCCAGTTATGACTTCGAGAATCCGATCAACCAAGCTAAAGACGAAGGTGAGGATGATTGTGAGGTTCCGAGAGAGCTTGCTAGACTGTTACTTCAGGAAGAGAGGGCCATACAGCCGCATGAAGAGCCATTGGAATAAGTAAATTTGGGTACAGAGGAATACAAGAAAGAGGTCAAGGTAGGTGCAAATCTGGAGCCTAGTGTCAAGCAACGGTTGGTACAGATGCTACGCGACCATGTTGAGATCTTTGCCTAGTCTTATGAAGATATGCCTGGTTTGGATACTGATATTGTGGTTCATCGCTTGCCAACTAAAGAAGACTGTCCTCCGGTAAAGCAGAAGGTTTGTCGTATGTGCCCCGAGATGTCTGAGAAAATCAAAGTTGAGGTCATGAAACAGTTTGACGCCGGATTTCTAGCTGTTACTTCTTACCCGCAGTGGGTTGCCAACGTTGTTCCGGTGCTGAAGAAGGATGGTAAAGTACGTATGTGTGTAGACTATAGAGATCTGAACAGGGTGAGTCCCAAAGATGATTTCCCTCTGCCTCATATCGATGTTTTGGTTGACAACACTGCACAACATAAGGTTTTCTCCTTCATGGATGGTTTTTCCGGTTACAATCATATTAAGATGGCTCCTGAGGATATGGAAAAGACAACTTTCGTTACGCAGTGGGGTACTTTCTGTTACAAGGTAATGCCTTTCGGGTTGAAGAATGCTGGGGAAACTTATCAGCGCGCCATGGTCGCTTTGTTCCACGACATGATTCACCATGAGATTGAGGTTTATGTTGATGAAATGATTGCAAGGTCACAGACTGGAGAATAACACCTGGACCATCTTCAGAAGCTATTCGACAGGTTGAAGATGTACAAACTGAGGTTAAACCCGAACAAGTGCACCTTCGGGGTAAGGTATGGTAAGCTGTTGGGTTTCGTCGTTAGTGATAAAGGTATTCAAGTGGATCCTACAAAGGTGAAGGCTATACAGGAGATGCCAGCTCCCCGAATAGAAAAGGAAGTTAGAGGCTTTTTAGGACGTCTAAATTACATTGCCCAATTCATTTCACATCTGACTGCTACTTGTGAGCCAATCTTCAAGCTGCTGAAGAAAGATCAAGTGGTAAAGTGGAATGATGAGTGCTAGGCCGCTTTCGAAAGGATCAAATAATATCTTCAAGAACCGACAATTCTGATGCCTCCAGTCGAAGGAAGACCTTTGATCCTATACTTGACAGTGTTGGACAATTCAATGGGGTACGTGTAGGGGCAGCATGACATGTCTGGCCGAAAAGAGCATGCTATTTATACCTTAGCAAAAATTTTACCGACTGCGAGACCCGATACTCGTTACTCGAGAAAACTTGTTGCGCTTTGGCATGGGCTTCTCGCCGACTGAGACAGTATATGCTGACTCACACCACCTTATTGATATCAAAGATGGATCCAATCAAGTATATCTTCGAAAATCCCACCTTGTCTGAAAGAATAGCAAGATGGCAGATGATCTTAACCGAGTATGACATCTAATACACAACCCAGAAAGCAATCAAGGGAAGTGTGTTGGCAAATCATTTGGCGCATCAGGCCGTGGATGATTATCAGTTTATGAATTTCGAGTTCCCGGATGAGAACATCATGTTGATGACCGACTGTGAAGAAACTGGACCGGATGAAGGACCTGAGGAAGGATCCCGATGGTCTATGTATTTTGATGGAGCCTCAAATGCGTTGGGTAATGGCATTAGTGCCGTGATCATATCTCCTGAAGGTTGTCATACTCCATTTACCGCCCGACTATGTTTTAACTGCACCAACAATATGGTGGAGTATGAAGCATGCATCATGGGTCTTCGAGCAGCTATTGACCTAAGGATTAAGTTCTTGAGTGTGTTCGGAGATTCCGCTCTCGTGATCAGTCAGATCAAAGGTGAGTGGGATACGAAACACCCAAATCTCATTCCTTACAAAGAGTATGTATTGACGTTACTTCCGCACTTCGAAGAGATAACCTTTGAACATTTCCCCAGAGAGGAGAACCAGTTAGAGGACGCGCTAGCAACTATGTCTTCTATGTTCAAGGTCAGGTGGGAAAATGAAGCTCCCCAGATTACCATTGAGAGGTTGGACGAACCCGCACATTGATGTGATATCGAGACTGAAGAGGTGGCAGGTAAACCCTGGTTTCACGAGGTAAATAGGTATCTTGAGGTTCAAGAGTACCCCGAGGGTGCATCTGTTAATGATAAGAAGTTTTTGAGAAGGTTCGCTGCAAAATTCTTCATCAGTAATGGTATCCTTTACAAGCATAACCATGACTCAACCTTACTGCGGTGTGTGGACAAGAACGAAGTGGAAAGGATTATGGCAGAGTTACATGAAGGCACTTTCCGAACTCATTCCAGTGGACATACCATGGCAAAGAAGATCCTACGAGCATGATATTATTGGTCTACCATGGAAGCCGATTGCTATCAGCATTCTCGGACCTGTCATAAGTGCCAAGTCTATGCTGATAAGGTGCATGTACCTCCAGTTCCTCTGAATGTTTTAACAACTCTTTGGCCTTTCGCAATGTGGGGAATCGATATGATTGGCGAGATCAGACCTACTGCGTCCAACGGACATCGTTTCATTCTAGTAGCAATTGATTATTTTATGAAGTGGGTTGAAGCAGCTCTTTTGCTACAGTAACCAAGAACGTCGTGGTGCGGTTTATCCTACATAATATGATCTGTCGATATGGTGTACCAGAGAGGATCATTACGAACAATGGTACAAATCTCAACAATACAATGATCACTGAGCTCTGCAAACAGTTTAAAATACAGCATCATAACTCTTCTCCTTACCGGCCGAAGATGAATGGGGTTGTTGAAGCGGGTAATAAGAACATCAAGAAGATTTTACAGAAGATGACGATGACATACAAAGACTGGCATGAGATGTTACCATTAGCTCTTCATGGGTACCGTACCTCAGTACAGACTTCAACAGGGGAAACACCCTATTCCTTGGTGTATGGCATGGATGCAGTCTTGCCCGTGGAGGTTCAGATACCCTCTCTTCGGATTATGAAGGATGCAGGTTTAAGCGAAGACGACTGGATCCAGAACCGGCTTGATCAGCTGAATTTAATTGATGAAAAGAGACTTACTGCTATTTGTCATGGTCAGACGTACCAAAAGCGGATGATTAAGGCATTTAACAAGAAAGTCAGACGACAAGAGTATCAAGTCGGGGGTATGGTGATCAAACGCATCATTCTACCGCAAGGTGATCCTAGGGGAAAATGGACCCCTACTTACGAAGGATCATTTATGGTTAAGAACATTTTCTCGGGAGGAGCTATGATTCTAACCAACATGGATGGTGACGACCTTCCTCACCCTGTCAATGCAGACATAGTGAAAAAATACTACGCATAATCAAAGACCCGCTAGGTCGACTGGCCTAGGCAAAAATAAGGGCTTCCCGGCGAACCAAAAGGGTTAGGGCAAAAGTAAGGGATGAAAATGAAAAAAATTGTACATCCGTCAAGTCGAAAACTTGAAAAGGAGGATTGGGCAAAAAAGGGTATCCCGGTGGATTGAAAACCAGAAAGGGCGGTCCAGGAAAAAATTAGGGATCAAAGTGTAACACTATGTCTCATTGGATCACCTCGTAGCCAGACTTCAGTATCGACTATCAAGCTCGAACGGCGCCAATCAATCTGATCTACCTTCAATCAAGTAGCAAAATGATGAGACGCTCGAGGACATAAAGGCAATAGCGGAGTTAGAACCCAGTGGGATTATTCACATAGATGTTTTTCTTTGTTTTTCATAAATTGTATAAATTCCATCTTTTGACGGTGTTCTCTTACTAGGACGTCAGCCTCTTGTACAAAAACGCCTATTACAGGCCAACTTCAAAATCAATATAATTCATTGTTACAATAAATTTCAAAAAAAAAATTTCTTTTCCTGTTTTGTTTTGCAAGAACATCCAATGATTCATTTTTTATATATGCATTTGACAATAACTGCTGCTCATAAATATGTACATGTGAAACAAAAGACGATGACTCGTAATACCAGGAACAGGGGCAAACACGAAATGTCCAAACCTTACAGTTGCTCTATCCACCGGGTATAGGAATAGACCCAGCTGAAGAATAAGACTGAAAGATGCATACAATCCCCACAGAGTTAAAAGGTATCTAAAAACAATGTCATCAATTCTCCCCAACTGAGGTTCGCAATCGCGAGTGAGTCGGCAGAATTCTCCCCAAGCAGAGTTCATCTATCACCAGCACTGGAAGACCATCCCCAGTGGAGTCTGGAAGGTTATCCCCATCGAAGTCTAGAAGATTATCCCCAGTGGAGTTTATTTCTTCCACGAACAGAAGCTTTATCCCCGACAGAGTTTATCATTACCAGCAACGGTAATTCATCCGCAGCCGAGATTACTTCTCCAAATCAGCAGATCTTCCGACAGAGTCTCTCTTCCCCACAGAGCCATTTTCTCATCAGTTTATCCTCCAGAAGAATTATTCTCCTGCCGATGTATTCTCAAATCATCTTCGGTCGTTGTTCTCAGCGAGCAAAACTTCTTTTGTTCTCCAGCAGCCCGGGATCTATTTTCCCCAGCTAGAAAACATCGCGATACATTGCATACATCATGACATGTGCATATGCATCATACAACGCAGTCTCATTTATTTTGAGAATATCATTGCTCAATACATGTCATGCATCATGACATTGCATCTGACTAACCCTTTACCTTTCAGGAAAGGATACAATCAAACTCTCACAAAGTTCAAGCTATGAAGCCCGGGCACAACCGGATAGTATCTTGATTCCTCTATCATATTGTGAAACCCGGAGAACGACCAGATAACAATATCAGAACACCGCAAAACCTGGATTACGACCAGATAGTGGTTCATCTCAGATTCAAGCTATGAAACCCGGATTCGATCGGATAGTAGTTTAATCCCCAGCAAGTTATTATGAAACCTGGATTACGACCAGATAGCAATACGAAGACACCATGAAACCTGGATTACGACCAGATATAGATATATCTTAAACACAAGTCGTGAACCCCGGATTCGACCGGATAGCCGCTTAACAAAGCTATTGTGAAACCTGGATTACGACCAGATAGCAATACAAGACACTGTGAAACCTGGATTACGACCAGATAACAGTCAAGGATACTACGAACCCTAGATTACGACCAAATAGTGGTATATCTTTAATTCAAGTTATGAAACCCGGATTCGACCAGATAATACCTTGTTTTCCCCAAGCACCATGAAACCTGGATTTGACCAGATAATGGTACATTGCATCGTGAAACCTGGATTACGACCAGATAGAGGTACAAGACACTGTGAACCTTGGATTACGACCAAATAGCAGTTTTACCTGGACAGTTACTAAGAAACCCGGAGTCGACCGGATATTGGTATGCCCTAAAGTCAAGTTGAAACTCGGATGTGACCAGATAACAACTCAATTCATTATGAAGCCTGGATTACGACCAGATAAGAATTGAGAAATTGCAAAACCTGGATTATAACCGGATAGCAAGTTTAATCTCATCCCCAGTAGAATAATGGACGACTAAAGCTCCTAAAATTCTATTTCTCCCAAGACAGAGATCAGCATTCCCCAACAGAATCCTCCTCAACAACAGATATACAAGCTCTCGCTAAGGAATCTCTTATGCGATCGACACTCTTTTGGATGGAATCTTTAAGCCCATCTTACTTCATCAATTTCTGAATGGCATCTATAAGCCCATTCCCGATATCACAAGACAAGTGCCACTTCATGCGAGTGCAAATTTCTGAGCACTCTAGTGTTCAATCATCTTCCACCTTCAGATCACGAAAGGCAGACAAGCCAACCTACATCCTCAGGTTTAAGAAAATTGAACAGGGGAAGCTATTGTACCCCAAAATTTTCCCTCCCATATTTCTCAATACATTTCAAGTGAGATCCCCAAATTGCTCAAGGAAGTCCAAGAGTTGACCAGACAAACTCTCTCCTAAGGCAGTCTATTCAAAATTAGGGTTTCATGTTGCATCAAGATACTTGAGTCCAAGGGGTCTCAAATTCTCATAAATGTCCTAATATGTTCTCAAGATCATCCACGTCAATTTTCAAGCCTTGCAGAGAAAGTTTGCTCAGTCAACTACTCAAAAGCCTGAAAATCGACTGTGTTAGGGCAAAAGTCAATTGTGGCCCACATACAGTCAAACTTCAAGATTTTTTGTCAACATTCTCATTTGAAGTATTATTCATTATTTGATCAAGGTTTTATCATGATTCATTAAGGAATGCTCACAATTCATCAAAACCCAAAAGTTGCTAAATTAGGGTTTTGTAGGAAAAGTCAACCCAACTTTGGCCAAGCATAAATTTCTCATACTTTATGAGAAATGACCCATCAAAAGCTCATTTTGAAGAGGCTGCAATTACCTACAATTCATATTCATCTCCCAAGTTTAAAATATGCACTCACAAGAAGTTATGAATTTCGACATTATAGGTTATTTTGAAAAGTCAACAAAAATACCCGTTTTGTCAAAGCTTCATACTTGAACATGGAATATCAAATTGAGATTATACCAAAAGGGTTGCTTAGAGGACATCTTAAGCTTTCTAAAAAGTCCAAGAACACCTTTAAAGAGTCAAAATTGAGGAAGTTATGCATTGGTGAAGTTGACCTTTTTTGCAAAATTGCCAAAAGTCAACTATGCCTCAAATTGCAATTTTTGCCAAATGGGCCCAATCTTTTCCACTTGTTTTGAGTTGGCAACATGGTACACGAGCCCTAGACTTTTCCACTTGTCATTATCTTGTTTTTATTATTATTTTTTATTTTTATTTGAATTTAATCAATTTAAATCAAAACAAATCATAGAAAAATCTAAAGCATTGAAAACTCAAGATTTTGTACTTGTTTCAGGTCTCAAATCCAGTTGGCAATCATTTGAAATCATGCAAAGCATTGGTGTGGGAAAAAAGATTGAATTTGCCTAATTTTAGAAAGATATTCAAAGAGAATCAAATCCAAATCAAAGACATTGATGAAGGAAGATTGAGATCAGCTTAGCAACCCTAATTCACCCCTCAATACATAAGGAGTGTGTGCAGACCCAAAACTAAGTTAGAAGGAGGCACGGCAACAAGAACAAACTTGCAAAAAAACAGAAAAAAAGTGGTAATTCGAATTCGTATTTCCAGGCATCCTCAAAGCCTCCTGGCCATTCCAATCGCTTCCTGGGAGTGTAGGAAAGCGAAACCAATCAAGAACAAGCATTCCCAAGCTCTGTAACTCACTGTAAGTCAGCCATGACATCCATGTATTTTTGAAATCGATTTGCTTAAATATGGCATCTATAGCATGAAATAATGATATATTTTTGTTCACCATCACATATGCAAGCTTTCTGTAATATTTGATTTCATTTTTATGGCCTGTATGAGATTTCACCATTGTTAGGGTTTATAGCTCCGATTTGGGGTCTTGGCGTACAGGTAAAATTGGGCCACGATTAGGGTACCATGAAGTTCGTGAGACTGAGATGAATGGATTGGTACCATCACCATTGATTTATTGCGCTTGTACATGATTTTTGATATGCCCAGGGTTTTAGCTACGGAGAGTGTCTATTGGTATAGGCCTGTTGTCTAAAACAACAGATCCTTGGAGAAGACGAAGACGTGGCAAACAACCATTCGCGTGTTTGAATTTCGCGTGTTTTGGACTTAAAGTTTTTCTTTTCTCATATTATAATTATTATTTATTATGTGTACAACAAAAACAATTAGCTCAGCTGGTGGCCAGTCATTGGAATATGCCTTGGGGCCTGGGTTCGAATCCCAGGTCCCCCAAATTGCTTCATGATTTTTTTCTTTTCAGTGATTGCATGCGCACACAAGACCAAGGGTTACCATACGCCCTCAATCCAGCTTGCCAAGTGTCCTGAGGGCCAGATCCAAGGGCCATCAATGGAGGAACATCATGAAGCCTAGTCAACACAAAGCATTTGATTGTGCAAGTCAACATGGACCTCCCTGTTTTGGGCCAAGGCTTGCTATTTACACCCCCTTCCAAACTTCTTTCTCAGGCCCAAGTTCTCTTTCTCTTTTCTTTTACATTTTGTTTTGTTTAATTTTATTTATTTATTTTACTAACAAACTAATTATTTCTTTTATAAAAAAATATCACAAAAATTATTTTTCATCCAATTAAATTTAGGATATTTATTTTTTATGCAAAATTTAATTAATTTAATTAGGTTGTTAATTTTAGGTAACTTTAATTGTTTTTGTAAATAAATTAAAATTAATTAGAATAATTAGGGTTTTATTTATCACTTAATTCTATTTCCTTTTTTTTTTCTTTCTTAAAATAACAAAACACAAAAATAGGCCATTTATTTATTTTCATTAATTAATTTAATCATTAATTATTTTTGTATTTAATTTTAAAACTTAATTCTTTTTCCTAAAAAATAATTAAAAACAACAAAAACAATTTTCTTTTAATTAGGTTAGAAAGGGTCAAAACCCTGGTTCTCTCCCGATCTAAATTTCATCGTGCGCGCTTTATTGTTTTATTTTTATCCTATTATTGTAATTGCTCACAAGTTGTAATAGTTTAATTAGGTTTTTTACTTTCATTTACCGCTTTATTTTTAAGGGTTTGTTTTTTGCTATGTAAATACCTGAAGCCTTGTAATAGCGTAGTTTAATTTCCGCACTTTAAATTCCGTAAAATATTAACTGTTAGATGTATGAATTAGGGATGCATGACAAGAATGTACGATTAACTTTAAAACAGTTAGATAACCCTAAAATGTGCAAAGATAATAATTTGAAATTGAATCACTCGCACGTGCGCACTCCTAGGGTATACTCCACTTCGGTTGCCTTCGATAAACGGTCATTGAGTATATGCTGTTTTAGTGGTCGTCCTCTTGTCCAAAAGATCAAAGTTGCCTCGGAAAGGTTGCCTCGAATATTGTTGCCTCGAATAATGGATCTTAAGACATTAGGGTTACTACTAAGACGCTCTAACGTTGCTTTAGTGACTGTACGTCCCTTTCCGAATTGACCCTCAAAACTCCAACGACTGAGCTACCTACTCACTAATAGTGGGATAGCGCTGTCTAAAGGAAACGAACATAGAATGATTCTTTTTTCGAGTAGGTAGATTAGTTCTTAAGTACTTGCTCAATCCAAACAATATCTCAAAATGCAAACCCGTACTCAGAATATCTCAAAAAAGGAATTTTTATGTGCTTTTTTCCTTTCCTTGTTGGATAAAATAAAAGTAGGTGGCGACTCTTGCTTACTGCGACATTTTGCGAACATAAACGCAAAATGCAAACCAGCATTTCCTAAAACAGTCTGATTCTGGCCATCGTATCACACACACCTTTCATTGGGGCTGTAAATAGGAGCAGAAGTGTTGGGATTCCGAGGAGGGTCCCTTAACGTAACCAGCTTGGCCTCCAACATGCATTGCAATACCTGAGCCAAGGACATGTTGATTTTGGTGAATTTCCTTTTGGGCTTGTCTTGCCTTTGCTGATTACCTCGTTGTGGTTGGCGAGGTTATTGTTAGGCTTGTGACGTAGCAGCAATTTGGACAGGTCTATTCTTCAAGCCAACTTTTTGTCCCATCAGGGGTTGATGAATGATTTAATCCCCAACTTCGACTATTTGCTTCATACGGTTGCATCCGTCTTGATGAAGCTTGTTGATAATGCCTCTCAGCTCTTCTTGTACCCGGGCCAGGCCTTGGATAAGAGTCATCTGCCCCAGCATCTGGGTTCTAATTGCTTCAACCTCAGCTTGCAGTTGTTCCAATTGTTTGTCCTTATTGTCTTCAGGACTTTTCTTGGCCAGGTTCCAAGTGAGGAGTGTTTTCAACTCTTCCTGTCCCTTGGATAGGTTTAAGAACATTTCCATGAATTGAGCCTCTTGAGTTTGGAGATCTATGTTGTCTTGTTTGAGAGCCATTGCTGAAATAAACAACGACAACATGAGATACATGTACTGGAGCCTACCTGTTATGCAATGACATGTATGATATGCAAATTTTTTCAAAGATCTCGTGGGGTAAACAAGAAAAATTTCATAAGTTGAAATTTGCAGCTTTGATTGAAGAACTTTGTATCGTTGAGTGTCCTTCTGCGAGAGTCAAGCTCACCCATATCAAGTGCGTCATAGCCCCTGACTCAAGTTATCGTGTTTTTGTCTTTTGAAGGCATTGGCTAGAGGAAAATAAATCCCCTTGCTAGACGTTTGATTTATCATAACTTGCATCACAAACCCTTGAGATCCTTGAAATGGTTAAGGAAATTTTGTGGCATGATGTTATGATGTGTATGCTATGCGTTAAGCAAAAGTGTAAGGTGATGAAGACAAGTGAGTCTAAGAAGTCCAGGTTACTGGATAATGACTGTAAACAAATCCTGCAAGGAGATCGTGTTGTTAGATAAAAACCCGGCAAGTAGCTCAAGTTGAAAGCAAACAAATCACACAAGTAGCCTTAGGTTTAGGCTTGCATGGGGTTTGTAGGTAAATACCCTCTTTAAGTTGGATTGGTTCAACCTGTCCTATAATAGTAACCGGGTTCTAAGGGATCTCAATATCACTGACCTTTCCCACAAGCTTCGTTCGAAAAGCGACTGACTCGCAACCAAACAAAACTCAGGAGTCAAGTCTCAATGAGTGTAGCATCAAGTATCTTCCGACTTTAGGAATACACCAAAGACGGCCATCTCGCTATGTCTTAATGGCCAAGTTGTTCATTTAAAGGTTCTAAGGTCAGTTGACGCTTTATGACACCATGCAGCAGACCCGTATTCTCCTTGATTAACTCAAGGGCTACCGATACCAACCAAAGTGTCGCATCAACGTAGCCATTGCTACAACCGTGTCGGTATACCCCACACAGTTTCCACGATCTATTGCTACTTACCTAAAAGGTGCCTCAGATCCGGATGTAGGATCTATAGTAAACCAAATAAAGCCTTCAAAAGTAAAGAATTCAAAGCATACAAAGCATTTAAATAATGAACTAACTCTAAGGTAACCCCACTTTTTATTTACCCAGCAGAGCCGTAAGTTCTGTGATACGGTGGTAGAACCGACTGTTATATACTGATTTTGCGTTTGTGTTCGCAAATGTCGCGGTAAGAAAGAGTCACCATCGTCTTTTATTTTATCCAATAAAGGAAAGGGTGAAAAGAACAGAAAAAGACTTTTTCGAGAGTTTTCTAAGTAAGGGGGGTAGATTATGGAAAGGGAAGGTGTTAGCACCCTTTCCATCTGTGGTTTTCCACGGGCTCTTGGAGGTTTGCTATTTTTTTTTAAAATACCTTTGTGCTTTGTGTTTGAAAATGTTTTGAGAACGCCTTAGTGCGGCAATTTGCTTTGTGTTTAACTCTTGTATCAGTCCTCAAGAGTGTTAACAAAGCAAATGTTTTTTAAACTTGTTTTTGAAAAGTAGTATTTGTGTAAGTGCAAAAAGTGTTTTTGAGCAAACTTCTAACAACTATCTACTTTTATACTCGAAAAGGGTCGTTCTTTTCCTCCTATCCTTTAGACAGCGCTATCCTACTATTAGTGAGTAGGTAGCCCTATCGTTGGATGTTAAGGGACATTCAAAGGTACATTTTACTGTCATAAAGGTAACATACGGGGACGTTTTAACAACTTTTGTTTAAGGGATGAGATCATTTACCGAAAGGCAACAGTGAAAAGGGTCATCGAGGGACTATGATATTTTGATTTACGGGTCTTTGCTAAAGCGTTCCTTCCTCATGACTGTTTTATTTCTGAAGGCCACCAAAGTGGGAGATACCTTAGAGGTGTATATGTGCAAGTGTGTTATATTCAGTTATTTTTTGTCTTTTTCTTAAGTTTGCTAACAATTGATTTCAGTTTTGTCATACAAACCTAGTTACTAACAGTTAATATATGCATATAAGAAAATACAAAGCGAGAAGTAAAGGTTCCTACGCTATTACAGGGCTTCGGGGAAATTTCATAAAAGAGGTGAAAAATAAAGTGTGGAATTAAAAGTACGGAAATTTAAATCCTAAACTATTACAACTGGTAGATAATTACAATAGTCTAAAAATGTCAAAATAAATAAACGCGCGCATGAGTTGAAAATACGTCTAAAATCCTAAGAATGAAAGCCTTTTTTTTGTTTGTTTTGTTTTATTTTTTACAAAAAAAATTTAAAGTAATTAATAGTTGATTAACAAAATTAGTTTTAATAAAAAGGACTAAAACATAATTTTTTTGTGATCTTTTGGTTTGGTGTTTGCTTTAAGGTGGAAAACCATTAAAAGAAAATAAACAAAATGAAAAGTAAAAATACACAAGAAAGTCCTTTGATCCAGGGAAGGGGATTGCCCTTCGATCCAGGAAGGAGATGTCTCCTTCGAACCAGAAGGGAGCTGCCTTCTTCGATCCAAGAGGGCAATGTCTTTCGATTCAGAGGGCAGTGTCTTTCGATCCAGGGGGAAAATGGGCGGCTTCGATCTAGAGAAGGTGTCTCCTTCGATCTGGGCTACTGGATCTGTAAGGGATTCGTTAGAAAAAAAATAAAACAAAATCATAGGCTTGAATCGAAGTTGGTCCTAGATTCGACAGCCTGGCTGTTTTGAAGCCCCACAATATTTTGTTGGGGAAAGCCTGAGAAATTGTTTCCTGCAACATAAATACACATTAGAGATCCAGGGGGACTTTACCCCCCTGATTCGAATCCTTCCCCAATTTGAATATCTCTCCAATTCGAATTTGGGTTTGCTTGGGGGTTGGTGTGGATTCCTGGAGAGGGAACCTGCAAAAGGTGTTTCGATTGGGAGGCTTTTGGGATTTTTGAGCAACGTGTAAGTGTAGTCTCTTCGTGTGCAATATGTATGCGTGTGATCTCTCCTCTTTCATCCCCCTTGGCATTGTGTCCTTGGCCTTGTATTTATAGGAGTGTAATGGTGCATAGTAACGGCAAGAGGCGGCCTTTTAACTAGGATTTTAAAGCTATGAGACAAGAATAAGACATATTAAAAGATTTCCTTTTTGAAATATTCATGCCCCTTTTGAAATCTTGGATGAACCTGGACATTTGATTCTTTCGAACGCCCTCCAGCGTTGCTCTTTAATTGGCCTATTGTTACTTCCTTCGAATGGATTTCTTTCAACTCAAACCAAACGAAACATCAACTCTCCCTTTTAACTAGTTGAAGGTTGCTTCATCTCTCTATCAATCGAAGGCTTCGAACTTGATTCGAATGGCTTTAGGCCATGCTCTTTGATTGGCCTTAACTTGCCTCCTTCGAATGGACTTCTTATGTACCCTTTGAATGGGCCTTCGGAATGCTTCTTCGAATGTACCTTTACATGTTCTTCGAATGGACCCTTTGAATGCTTCTTCGAATGGGCCTTTACATGTTCTTCGAATGAGTCATTTACATGTTCTTCGAATGGGCCTATTGTTACTTCCTTCTAATGGATTTCTTTCAACTCAAACTAATTGAAACATCAACTCTCCCTTTTAACTTGTCGAAGGTTACTTCAGTTCTCTATCAATCGAAGGCTTTGAACTTGATTCAAATGGCTCATATTCTCAGCATCAGAGTTTCTTCGATTAGCCCCTAAACATTATTCTTCTTGATGGCGCTGATTCCTGATTCGAATTGCTCAAGACTCCCCTCAATAGAGCTTCTTCGCTTGAGCCATGGTTTGAGATGCTAAATTGAAGAATCCTTTGCCATGCCAATTGAAAGGCTTGGCCCAGGGTGCCAAACGAAAGGTCATTCAGAATGCCAATCGAAGGACTTGACACAATGCCAATCGAAAGGCTTGTCATGAGGCCAATCGAAAGGCCTTGTATCCATGCCAATCGAAGGGTCTTTCAGAATGCCAATTGAAAGGTACTTAAAACACCACTTAATTTTCTTTTTCCTTAGGCAAGGGTTTATGGTCAACCATGTAGGGGGAGATCTTGGAAAACATGAGAGGTCAAATTTGAGGTACAACAGCTCAACATTTTGTCAATCAAATGCAGTCAGAATTTAAGATGAGCCCTGTTGGTGAGTTAATTTACCTTCTTGGTCTGCAAGTTAAACAAATGGAAGACTCCATATTCCTATATCAGAGCAAATATGCTAAGAATATAATAAATAAATTTGGGTAAGCATATAGCAAATATGCCAGTCACAAGAGAACACCTGCTCCGACACATCTGAACTTGTCTAAAGATGAAAAAAAGGTATGTGTTAGATATCAAACTGGCCCCAAAGTTAGCCATGCCAACCATGAGAAGAGAATACTAAAGTATATGAATGGGAGAAGTGCCTATGGTATTTGTATTCTCATGGATCTAGCTCAGCATTAAGTGGATATTGTGATGCTGATTGGGCATGAAGTGTTGATGATAGAAAAAGTACATCGGGAGGGTGTTTCTTTCGGGGAATCATCTCATATCGTGGTTCAGTAAGAAGCAAAATTGAGTGTTCTTCAAAGTTGAGTTTAAGGTCAAGCCACTGACTAATATAGAATATTTTGGCTTCCATGATTGGATGTCATGTCAAATATTTAGAAAGTATCACAAGTGTGAAGAAGAAGGATGTCAGATTAAAGTCCTACCTAGTATGAGAAGGTAATCCTATCTGCCTAACTGATAAGTACTTTGACGGGAGACTGAGCATTTATTAGGATTATGCATGAAAGTTGACTACAAATACCTTGATGGGAGATGAGTGTTTGTCTGATGATTGAATGTAAATTTGACTTCTGAACATGTCTTTTAGAAAATATTTGAGAGCTTATGTCTCTTAAATTATGTTCTGATTTGTGGTAGATACTGAAAATGAGATCTATTGGGATCCTATTGTGTAGATTGGGAGGTTTGTAAAGGGAGTGTATGGAAATAAGTCCCTTGGATGGTGATTCCAGAACGAAAGCTGGTAGGTTCTGTAGTAAAGTTGTTAATGTCCCAAATGATGTTGTAACATCATTGTTGATGATAGTATGTGGGAGAGACCTGGGACTATGAATCTTAAATATTCTACCACCTCATTCAGAAATGGCAGTTTTATCCTTGGTTTAGAATAAGAATATTTTGAGTTTGTTTAGAGAAGTATGCTCAAGTAATACATAACTACTATCTTGGTTTGAAGACTTTACTAGTGTCAGCAAATACTAGTAATGTGCAGAAGGAAGATTTAATCAGTACATTCGTTAAGGGGTATTCCTTCTGTTGGAGAGTCTGAATCTTAGTAAAGCTTTTAAGCACACTAAGAAATGGTTGGAAGTTGGTTTCAGACTATGGTTGCATGACATCTTAGCCATCCAAAGAGTCATGAAAATATGTGTGGAGGTGCAAGGGCATGTGTTGTACCCCAAAATTTGCCCTCTCATGTTTTTCCAAGATTTCCTCTTGCGTAGGTGGTTACAAACATTTGCTTAAAGAAAAGGAAATTTTTCAAATGATGGTTAAGTATCCTTCAATTGGCATCTACAGAAGGTCTTCTGATTGGCATCTAAAAAAGATCCTTCGATAGGTATAGGGCCTTTCGATGGGCATATCCAACAAGGAAGCTTCGAAGGGCATCTTAAATAAGGTTGTTTTTCATTAGAACGTACAAAGTGCCTTTCGACAGGCATGTTAACCAAGTGATGTTTCGATTGGCATATCAACAGAGCGATATTCTGATTGTTCAAGTTAGAGAAGATGAGATCAAAAAGAGCAAGAAATAAGAGGGTTCCAGAAGCTCTGATGATGGGCATTCAAATTCATGCAGATTGGAGAGGATAACTCTGAGCCTTTCTGCAGACTATGGTTCAAACGTAGAAGCTCGGATACTAAGAATATGAGCAATTCGAATAAAGATGCAGAGCCATCGAAGGAAAATAAATGTTCTGATGACGGAAGTTCTGGGAAATTCGAATCAGGACTTAGAGCCATCAAGGAGTGTAGAACAACACTTCGATTAGTCAATAAGATAATGCTTCGATTGGACCAAGTTCAAAGCCATCTAAGAGAGAAAAACTTGAGACTTAATTGAAGGTGAAAGCCTTAAGCCAGATTCGAACAAAACACCTATCCTAATCTGTCCAGGTTCACCCAAAGTTCAAAATGACATGTTTTCCTTGCAAATATGGCAAGAATTCAATGTTGGTCATGGATTAAATTCCTGAGTTAAAGGCCATATTCTTGCCTTGTTTGTTCACAACTCCACAAGAGTTGATTCGACCAGGGTGATTCTCTTCAAATCAAGCAATCGAAGGAGAGGGTGGCTCAATCAAAGGAGATATGACATCGAAGCTGGTGCAATTCGAATTAGAGTTCAGAGCTTTCGAAGGAAACAATGCTTTGATGAGGAAAGCTCTAAGTAATTCGAATTGGAGCTTAGAGCCTTCGAAGAAAGCAAACTCGAAGGGAAATGGATCTACAGGGGCAGGTCAGATTTCGATTTTCATCATATTGGAGGCCAAAATAACTCATTCAGGCTGGCAGTAACGCATGAAAATAGATTGGCACTTGATTGAATCAAATATATCAAGTTTTATGATGAAATCAAATCAAATCTCTTCATCATAATAGACCAAGATTTGATACACAAATGTTGACCTAAAATCCCTTGTCTATACAAACCTCATGATCTTAGAGAAAAAAGGGACGGAGATACACATATATTGATTCGCAAAAAATGCAGCCTGCCCCACGAAGGTCCAGAAAATAGCATCAAATCCCAAAGTTGTCAAAACTCCATTGCAGGCACCTTCCGTCCAAATTAACACTCTGATCATGTTCTTAGAGTTCACACAGACATACACTTGCTTGTGCCCCAGCCATCTCACACCCAGTACTGCAGATCCAGGCGCCTCCAGTGGTAAAAATGTTCAATCCCACTTAATATTAAATTAGACTCAAGATTGCATGTTCATAGTTTTTATTGTTATTTGTGAGCGATTTAAGCCAATGTGTGTAAGTTGAAGTGTCCATACGTTCACAAACCATGGATATAGTTTTTCGAAGCTGGTTACCTTTAAAACCCATGATACCGGCTGTGGCAAACCGACACAAACCCAGATCTGGGTCCAGGAATTGATTTCGAATGGGATGTTTTCTGTTTTGTTTAGTTTTGAATTAACTAATTTGCAATACCAAAAGCAGGTGTCATGTATTTCGAATGAGCAAACAGCTCAGGTGGAGAAAGGGAATTCGTGCAATCAAAGGGACCAGGGTTCGAATCCCAGGCCTTGCATTTTCAATTTATAACAAATTTCCTTGCAGATCCAATATCCCAGATCGAAGGATGACACATCCAGATCGAACGCCCCCAGACGTGCAGTCTCTCAGGCACCTTCGATCAAGATCCTTCATTGGATCGAAAGGCATCCCAAGCCTCTTCAATCCAGGCCTTACTTCCAAGAATGCACTCTTTTCATTTACTGTTTTTTTCTTTCGATTTCATCCTTCCTTTTGATTGTCTATCCTTACTTCTTCTAAGCTTTAGTTAACATTAAAAAACCACAAAAATATTAGGCTTAGTTTTTTTTATATTAAATTAATTTTGTCAACTAATTAATTAATTATTTTAATATTTTCTTAAAAAAACTAAAATTGAATAGACTTAGTATTTTTAATTCAATTTCTTTTCCTAACAAAAACAAATAAAAATTCCTTTCACTTAGGATTTTAGACGTATTTTCAATTCATGCACGCGTTTATTTACTTTCTTTTTTTTATTATTGTAACTGTGTCCGATTTGTAATAGCTTAATTAGGGTTTTATTTCCCGCATTTTACATTTTTGGTCAGATATAATTGTAATTACCCCGAAGCCTTGTAATAGTTGTAGGTTTTACTTTCCGCAATATATTATATGCCTGTATACAAACTACTAGTAAATTAGGTGTGTATGGCAAGAACTAAATACTCAGTCTTAGATCACTAACATCAAGATAATATATCTTAAAAAAGCACACTATTGCACACTTGCACCCCTAGGATATCTCCCACTTTGGTTGCCTTCGGAAATGGTCATGTACCTCGAACATAGGGATATCTTATCAAAGACCCTCGGTTTAAAGTCATCACAAAGATCATAGTCCCTAAATGTCCCTCGAGTTGCCTACGAGAAATGATCTTGTCCCTCGATGTTGCCTACGAATATATGATGACAAGTCCCTTCGAAATGCTAAGGCATCTCTACATGTTGCCTTCAATGACCATAAATGTCCCTTACGATAGTCCCTCAACATCCAACGATAGGGATACCTACTCACTAATAGTAGAATAACTCTATCTAAAGGAAAGGAGGAAAAGAACACCTTTTTTTGAGTAGGTAGATAATTCTTAAGTACTTGCTCAAATTTAATTCATTTTCACACCACACTTTCAAAACTACTTTCAAAAACGCTTTATCACAATCTTAAAGACTGATACAAAAGTTATCATAAAGCAAACAAAAACCTTTTTAAAACACACAAACACGAAAGCAATTTTCAAAAATGAGCAAGTACCTAAGAGATCGTGGAAAACCACGGATGGAAAGGGTGCTAACACCTTCCCTTTCCATAATCTACCCCTCTTACTCAGAAAATCTCGAAAAAGGTCTTTTTCTGTTCTTTTCACCCTTTCCTTTATTGGATAAAAGAAAAGTCGGCGGCGATTCTTGCTTACAGCACATTTGTGAATACAAAACGCAAAACCAATATTAAACAGTCGGTTATGCCACGGTATCACTGAACTGACAACTCTGTTGGGGAATTATAAAAAGTGGGGTTTACCTTAGGGTCTAGTTCATTTCTAAATTGCTTTCCTTGTTTGTTTTGATTGCTTTACTTTTAAAGGTTTGCTTGGGATACTATAGATCCTATACCCGGATCTGGGGCATCTTTTTAGGTAAACAGCAATAGATCATAGAGACTGTACGACATAGACCGATATGGTTGAAGTAATAGCTATGTTAGTATGACACTTTGGTTGGTACCAGTATCCCTTGTGTTGAATCGAGGAGAATACGAGGCCGTCGTGTGGTGTCGTGAAGCACTAACGAACCTTAGAACCTTAGTTGAACAAACTTGGCCATTAGAAAGTAGTGAGATAGCTAGCCTCAGTGTAAAGTTGGGAATCGATTGATACTCGATACTACACTCATTGAGATTGGACTTTCGGGATGTTTTGGCCGCAAGAAAAGATTGCTAAGCTTAAATAATACTGATAAAGAAAGATCAGTGATATTGAGATTCCTTAGAACCCGGTTACGATTTCTAAGACAGGTTGAGCCATCTGAACATTTAATAGGGTACTTACCTACAAACCCCATGCAAGGCTAAACCTAAGGCTACTTGTGTGATTTGTTTGCTTTCAACTTGAGCTACTTGCAGGGTTTTTATCTAACAACATGATCTCCTTGCAAGATTTGTTTATAGCCATTATCCAGTAACCTGGACTTCTTAGACTCACTTGTCTTCATCACCTTACACTTTTTCTTAACGCATAACATACACATCATAACATCATGCCACAACATTTCCTTAACCATTTCAAGGATCTCAAGGGCCTGTGGTACAGGTTATGAAGAACCAGACATATAGCAAGGGGCAAGGGGATTTATTTTCCTCTATCCAATGCCATTAAAAGATCAAAATACGACAACTTGAGTCAGGGGATTTGACCCCCTTGATATGGTGAGCTTGACTCTCGTAAAAGGACACTCAACAATACGAAGTTCTTCAATCAAAGCTACAAATTTCAACTTTTGACATTTTCTTGTTTACCCCGCGAGATCCTTGAAAACATTGCATGCATGCTATTTCATAACAGGTCTTCCAGTACAGGTTTCTCATCCTTTCGTTGTTTATTTCAGCAAAAGAAATGTCCGTTGAACAAACAGTAAAATACCTTCAAACTCAAAACGCTCAGTTTCAACAAATGTTCATGGCTTTGGCCCTGGGGCAAGAAGAACTGAAAGCTCTCGTCATCAAAGAGAAGAAGAAGAAGGCAAAGAAACCGGTTGGCATCCTGAATATGGGAAGAAGTCTCTGAGGACCGGTTAAAGGAGATCTAGATCTTTTACCTCCATCAAATAAGGGGGCTAATTATGAATAAGATAGCAACCCCTAGGCTGGTGAAGAAGAAGTTGATTACTCTGAGGAACAATATCTTCCTGCTGACGATAAATACAAATAGATGGAGAATCGTCTCAATGCTATGGAGATTCAACAGATACATGGCTTAGACTTTGAAGAATTAGGGCTGGTTTCTGGCGTGATCATCCCACCAAAATTCAAGGTCCCCACGTTCTCTAAGTATGACGGTGTCTCCTGCCCTAAGTTGCACTTAAGGTCCTATGTCAGGAAGATCCAGCCTCACACTGCTGACCGGAAGTTATGGATCCATTTCTTCCAAGAAAGTTTAGCTGGAACGCAACTGGAGTGGTTCTACCAGCTAGAAAGAACAGACATTGATACCTGGGAATACTTGGTTGCTGATTTCTACAAGTAGTACCAATACAATGCTGACCTCGCTCTAACTCGTACACAACTTCAAAGCATGTCTATGGGTTCTAGTGAAGGCTTCAAAGAATATGCCTAGAAATGGAGGGATCTAGCTGGAAGGGTACAACCTCCTCTGAATGATCGGGAAATGGTAGACATGTTTAGGGGCACTCTGACATGCCCGTTCTTTAATCTACTGATTGGGAGTTCCTCATCCGGGTTCACGTAGATGGTTCTGACTGGAGAAAGGATCGAAAGTGGTATCAAGAGTGGGAAGATCCCGATGGTTGCATCTTATAATACTGAGAAGAAGCCATTTGCTGGTAAGAGGGAAGCCAATGATGTGTATGGCCAGAAGGGTCGTAATAAAGCAGACTACCACCAATCTGTAGGGGCAGTGCTGGTCTCTAATTTGGCACGTGTGCAACAACCACAACAACGGGGTAATCAGTAAAGGAAAGACGAGCTTAAGAGACAGTTTACCAAGATCAACATGTCATTGTCTCAAGCATTACAACATATGTTGAGGATGAATTTGATTACGTTGATAGGACCTCATCCAAACCCTAAGACTTCTTCTCCTAACTACAATCCTGATGCAAGGTGTGCCTATCATTTTGGCAGTCCTGGGCACGATACTAACGATTGTTGGGAACTGAAATACAAGATTCAAAATATGATTGATGCCAAGGAGATTAAGTTCGACCCCCCTGAGACTCCCAACATGATCATTGCTCCCATGCCAAATCATGGTCAGGATTGAGAGTATTTTTGTTCATTTGAATTCTCAATTTGTATTTTCTTTGTTTGTTCAAACAATTATTGTCATGTCAAACTTTGTTATTTCATCAATGCATTGCACATGTTTGCCTTGAATTAATTTGTTTTCATTATGATTAAACTGCTTTCTTACTTCCTTTTTGTGATATTCAATTCTTGATTAAAAGCTCTAAGCCTTTAGAGGGAGGATGACGAGAACGATACCATAATCTCTACAGTATGCTTTTGAACAGACCCCGCTGACGATGTACAGGCGTTGTTTCAAATCCTAAACAGTGGAGTTATAAGGAAGATAATCCCTAGTCAACCCCTTTGAGCCTAAGAAGTAGGAGTTTTCTTTTCACATAAATTAAAACCCTTAATTATAACCTGGGGAAGTTTAGTTTTCTCAGTTAATTCATATGTGCATTCAGTCGCAAGCTTTCCCTTCATATACGACAAATAGTGTAGAAGATGCTCTTCAAAAGATGGTGATGGTTCCACATAATCATTAAGAACGGGAAATCATTATCTCTCAAAATAAAAGTCCATTAAGTCAAAACCAATGAAGGAGACTTAAGAAAAAAATGGGGGCATCCCGCTGGCTGTAATCACAAAAGAAATAGTTCATACAAAAGACAGGGATAGCAAAATCAAAAAAGAAAGAGGTCCTACAAATCCTCAACAAAAAGAAAAGGTCACAAAAATGACTGCCTTCTTAAACAAACGTTCAATTTCTGAACCATCACCAGAATATCAGGGCCAACATTCTAGAACTCAACTGGGATTCGAAATGCTCAATTGACTGAGCATGGGACTGAAGAACATCACGAAAAACGGGTGGGTACAAATAAATTTTGAGCCTTTATCCTTTTTTTCTTAAACCGTGAACTAGACCACGTTACAACCCTTAAAAGTCCTAGCTGAAGCATGGGTTATTTCGAGAGCATACTGTTACAAAAGTATCATGACTCCTGTAAGGTTTTCTATAAATCATGAGTTGATATCACATTCTTGCAAATTTTGTTTTACTATAAAAATGCATTTTAAAAAAATTTCAAGACAGTCGTAAGCTTTGCATTCTTTAAATGACATTGTTTGCATATGGTTTGTTCAAATGGCAGAGTAATTTACACGATGAATATTCAGTGAATGAAGACCCCCTCAATGGACAGAATCACCTCAGACGGAAAAAACATTCCCAATAACAAGCCTTTCATAATCAAGGGGCATGACATGGTGTCTAACTAATCTGGGGCAGTCAAGCCAATATGCAAAGAATCTCTCAAAAAATGATGAATAGCCAGGGGCAAATCTCCATTTGAATCACTCGGGGCATGTTACATCGATCGGGGATTCCAGTAGAAAATCACTATGATCAAAAACCTTTGGTACCACCAAATTGCTTGTTTGTGCCAGAGTATCAGATGGTGTCAGTATCATGTCTTTGAATCCTTCCATGACACTTCTTAGAAAAGATACCTAGGAAATTCAAGACTATCAGAAACTTGATCAAACATCAAGTGCACCAGACTAACCCCAAAGGAAAACAGGCTCCCACATATGAAAGGGCACATGCAATCACATAAACATTTTCTGGCATTTCTACAACACTTGTTATCTTATACAGTGACAACTCAACACATCATATGAATGCGAACATAGTCCGAAAATACTACTCATGAATAAAGACCCGCTAGGTTGATAGGCCTAGGCAAAATTAAGGGCATCCCGGCGAATCAAAAGAGTTCGGGCAAAAATTAGGGATATATACAAAAAAAAAATTGCACACCCACGGAAAACCTGAAAAGGCGGCTTGAGCAAAAAAGGGTATCCCGGCGGACTGAAAACCCGAAAGGGCGGTCCAGGCAAAAGTTAGGGATTAAAAACGTACGACTATGTCCTGACATCTTGTCATTTGTTTATCAATAGAAGACTTATCATCCTTATCAGCATTTACCAAGCACCCCAGGAGTTGGGATGACACTCAAACCATCCACAAAGTCTTCACAGGTGCTTTCTCCAGCAGGTACAGAGGAAGGGGCATCTTACTAAAAAGTCACCCCCATACCTAGTGATGTCAAGTGTTCTTGTATCCCCGACAGAACAGGAATTTCCAACTACTGCTTCGACACCAGGTTTTCCCTAGTAAAGTCGTCAAACTTCTCAGGATTCCCCAATAGGATTTCATAAAATCCTCAGGCAGTGCACAAAGCTTTCCTTCCCCAACAGAGTTTATTTCTCTAACAACGGAAGATCATCTCCCAGCAGTTCAGCTTCAACAAAATCTGAAGACCTACATTCTTCATCGCCAGCTGCAATCAGGGATTTATTTTCCCTAATTCAACAGCGCTGCAATAGAACAACTTATACATTCACATATTGCATTCATACCTCATTCTACAAACGTCATAAACATTTGTAGACTTGGCACCAACCCGTACATAATTGGGAGGACCTTGCTGCTGCTTTCTATAAGCAGTACCAATACAACGCAGACTTGGCACCAACCCGTACTCAGCTTCAGAGTATGGGCATGGTTTCAAATGAAGGCTTCAAAGAGTATTCTCAAAAATGGAGAGATTTAGCCAGAAGAGTACAACCACCTCTATCTGAGAGGGAGCTAGTGGATATGTTCTTGGGTACTCTGTCAGGTCCTTTCTTCAATCACCTGATTGGAAGTTCGTCTGTTGGGTTTACCGAACTAATCTTAACCGGAGAAAGAGTGAAGGCCGGTATAAAGAGAGGAAAGATTTAAAAGGATGCGGCTGCTTCTGCTTCTATAAGAAAACCTTTTACGGGAAAGAAGGAAGTGTCTGCTGTCTATTCTCAGAGGGGTCAAGGAAGAGTTGAACGCCGGCCAGCGGTGGGGGCCGTCATGATTCAAAAATCTGCATCTGATCAGCCCAGAACCAATCAACCAAGAACTAATCAGCCAAGGGTGGAAAGGCCAGTTCGGCAATTCACCAGGATTAACATGACTCCTGCCCAGGTTCTACCACATCTCCTGAAGTTGAATCTAGCAAATCTGAAAGAGGCCCCAAAGAATCCCAATACTGCTTCTCCTCACTACCATTCGAATGCCAGGTGTGCATACCATTCGGAAAGTCCAGGACACGACACTGACAATTGTTGGGCTCTGAAGAACAAAATTCAGGATCTGATAGATGCCAAAGAAGTTGAATTTGACGCACCTGAAAAACCAAATGTTATTTCTGCTCCGATGCCGAGACATGTCCACAATACCAATGTTGTCGAGGAAGATTTATTTGTTGCCTCAGTAGATGAATTGTTAACTCTGCTCCCGATAATCAAATTGAACTTGCTGAAGGCTGGGGTTTTCCCAGGTTGTGAAGAATATTGTCATCTTTGTTTATCCTCATTGACCAATTTCCCACTGTTGAAGACAGGCATCCAACACCTAATTGATAACCAAGAAATTTTGTTCGAAAATACTCCTGTTTTACCAACTCCCGTTAATGATATTTCGATAATAACCATATTCGCCAATCCTTCCAGGGTCCCTAAAAGACCCGTTAGGATTACATCAGCTCCGAAGACTACTCTGTTGAAGATCACTATGCCCGGGCAAGTCCCGTATAAGTCCGATAAAACAGTACCATGGAACTATGGTGGAGAATTCTACTACCATGGTGTTAAACAAGTTGAACTAACTGAAGAGAGCTCTGAAGAAGATAACTCCGACATTGGTAACATTGTCGGAACAAGCAAAATTACCCGCAGTGGTAGAATTTTCTCTCCAGAGATTGCCCCTCCAAAGGAAATTTTTGGACCTGCAGCTGCTCCTAAGGTTACCTCTACACCAGTAAACATATCCGCGAGTACTCCCATCATTGAAGAAGTCACAACCCCTGTGGTTATCCCCTCTGCTGCTGTTGATGTTCGGGGAAAAGGGATCCAAGAAGAGCCTGTCAGGATGAAGGCTCAACCATTGATCATCCCTGAAACATCTCAAAAAGAGATGGAAGAAATCCTTAGAATAATCAAGAAAAGTGATTTTGATGTGGTTGAACAGCTAGGGCAAACTCCCTCGAAGATCTCTATGTTGGCTTTGTTGTTGTGTTCAGAAGCACATGCAAAAGCTCTGGTAAAGTTTTTGAAGACGGCCCATGTGCCACAAGAAACCTCCGCTAATCAGTTCCAAGAATGTGTGGCTAGCTTAACAGCTGATAATGGTTTAGGTTTCTCCGATGCAGATCTAACATCAAAAGGGAGAAAACACAATGATGCTTTGCATGTCACGGTGGAGTGCAGAGGCACAACCCTAGCCCATGTACTGGTAGACACTGGTTCGTCTTTGAACGTCTTGCCAAAGAAATCCCTTGATAGATTGGATTGTGAAGGCTTAACCCTGAAACCCAGCAACATAATTGTGAGAGCCTTTGATGGTTCCAAAAGGATGGTTCATGGGGAGGTGGACATCCCGATAAAGGTGGGAAATGAAACCTTCAACTCCACTTTCTATGTGATGGACATCCGTCCCTCCTATTCTTGCCTGTTAGGAAGGCCTTGGATTCACAATCCTGGAGCTGTCACTTCCACTCTGCATCAAATGCTGAAGTACCCTGTCCAAGGGAAGATCATAATTGTCCATGGCGAAGAGGAATACATGATTAGTCATCTGAATTCTTTCTGTTATGTAGAATTGGATGGCGAGTTCATCGAAACTCCTTTCCAGCATTTTGAAGAGGTCTCTCAGGAGATAGCGGCAACCAAGACAGTGTCCTTAGTACCCATGATTACAAGACCTCTGCCTTATATGTCATCTCTCAAGGATGCAAAGGCAGTGATTGAAGAGGGAGGATGCACCATCTAGGGGCAGCTTCCGGACATTCCATATAAATCAGACAAATTTGGCTTGGGGTTTACTTCAACTGCTCAAAAGGTTGTGCGTCGTGCCCGTGCTGGAGGGCCACCCGTGAAGATAAGCAACCAAGGAGTTAATACACTGGAAGATAGTGAAGAAGAGGGCAGTTTGGAAGATTGGATATTTCCTACTGTCAACGGGGGACTCCGTAACTAGGAAGCAAAAGACTTTGTCCCGATTACTTTCATATCTCAGTAATTTATCTTTCAAACATTTCTGTTGGCTTGTAATAATTCACAAACAATTCGTACACTTTTAACCTTGTGTCTTACCCGAGGCACAAAGGACCATTTGTAAGGGTTTTTATTTTTCATCTTCATATGCCATTTAATGAATCATGGGCGTTTTTCACATATAAACTTTTGTGTTCATTGTCTTTCTTTTTCATTTTATTTGTTTAAAGGTAGCTATACCCTTACACACACCCACACTCACAAATGCCGGTATCCTTCTGTTGTACCTCAAAATTTGCCCTCCCATATTTCCCAAGACATTGCAAGAATGATCTCCAAGTGGCTCAAGATTGCTCAAGAGTTGGACAGTCAAATCATCTCCTAAGGCAGTCAATCTCAAATTAGGGTTTTGTGTTGCATCAAGGTCCTTGCATCCAAATGACCTCAGGTGCTCCCTAATTCCCTAATATGTTATCAAGTTCATCCATGTCAAATTTCAAGCCTTGCAGAGGAAGTTTGGTCAGTCAATTGCTCAAAGGGTCCAAAAATCGACTGTGCTAGGGCAAAAGTCAACTGTGACCTACAAATAGTCAAACTTCAAGATTTTCTGTCAACATTCTCATTTTGAAGTATATTTCATCATTTGATCAAGGGTTGATCATGATTCATTAAAGATTGCTCAAAATTCATCAAGACTCGAAAGTTGCTAAATTAGGGTTTTGCAAGAAAAGTCAACTCAACTTTGACCAAGCATAAATTTCTCATACTTTATGAGAAATGACCCATCCAAATCTCATTTTGAATAGGATGCAATTTCCTACAATCCATCTTCACACCCCAAGATCAAGAAATGCACTCACAAAAAGTTACAAATTTGGACATTATAGGTCATTTTTGAAAGTCAATAAAAACACCTTTTTTGCCAAAGCTTATAACTTGCGCATGGAATATCGAAATGAGATGAGACTAAAAGGGTTGGTTAGAGGACATCTCAAGGTTTCTAAAAAGTCCAAGAACACCTACAAAAGTTCAAAATTGAAGAAGTTATGCGTTGTTAAAGTTGGGCATTTTTGCAAAATTGCCAAAAGTCAACCATCCCCAAAACTTCAAATTTTGTCAAATGGGCCCACTTTTTTCCACTTCATTTGATCTTGTCACACTACACACGTGTCCTGTCTTCAGTCTTGTATCCATTTATTGGTTTTTTTATTTTATTTGATTTTTATTGAATTAATTCATTTTAAATCAATTTAAATCCAAATAAAATCTAAATATTGATCATTTAGTATTTTTTTGATTGATATAGATCTTAAATATCATCATGGATATAATCAAATCTGAATCAAGCCATATCATGAACAAAAAGGTGGTTTTTGGAGAAATTTGGAAGTTTTTTCATGGAGGATCAAATCAAATCCTAAATCATCAATGCATAAGGATTCAAAGCCCAAAACTTGACCTAATTCACTCCATGTTACTTATACAATGCAAAGGCACGAAAATTAGAACCAGGAGGCTGCCAAATCACAAAAGAAAAACTTGAGAAATTTGGAAAAAAGCTTGAATCTGAAATCTGTCTTAGAGTCTGATTCAAAGCAAAATATCAACGCTATTCTCTTGCTTGACATCCACTGAGTGAGAGGCAATCAAAAGCAAGCTCCTAGACCCCCTGAATCGCGCTGTAAGTCTCCTGAAAAACGCCCCTGTACTCGAAATTGTATTCTCTCATTCTTGCATTTTTTTGACAAATTATTAGCATGGTCATGATCCTTGTGTGATTTCTAAGATTTCTGTATCATTTGATTGTATTTTCATGAGCCATAGCCCTGTAACCGAACCTAGGGTTTGGAAGTTTGTTTTTTGGGCGTTTCCTCTACAGGTGAAATCAAGGCAGATAATAGACATAGGCATGTTCAGGAGGAAGAGACGAGCATGACTGTGGTCGTGGCTTGAGTTTTCATGGTCTAGAACTCGTTTTAGGATGAACCCATGGATTTAGCTGCGGATAAAAATCCGCAGGTAAATAACCAGGACTGGGCAAAGAATATGATTACGTGCCCCCTCCCCATTTGTTGGTTCAAATATTTCGCGCTTATTTTTTTTTATTTCAGTCATAATGATTGTTTTTCCATATAATATTTTCTACCTAATACACTAACAATTAAGTGCAGTGGTTGAGTTGGTAAGGGCGCTAGTACAAAGTCCAATGGGACCTGGGTTCGAATCCCAGGTCCCCCAATTGCTTGTTATTATTTTTCAACAGATATTCCCATGTAAACTCCAAGGCGCAGCACACCATATACCATCATCCAATCATCTGTCAGATGGCCTCCAGGCCAAATCTGATGGTCAGGAATGAATGTCTACTATACACCCAAGTCAACATGCGCGTGGAGAAACAGAAAAGTCAATCAGGCTGGCTTGTATTGGGCCACAAAAATTGTTGATCTCACATCCAAATCAGGCCCACACCCTCCTTGGTTATTTCTATTTATTTCTTTCTTTTTATTTTGTTTCTTTATTTTGTTTAATTATTTTCATTATTATTTTTAATCACTAACCAATTAAAACTTTTCCTCATAAAAATCAAAAATCAAAAAATATATTTTATTTATTAAAATTAAATTCAAATTTATTTTTGTAAATAAATTAATTCAATTAACTTAGTTTTAATTAGGTATAATTTTTAATATCTTTTACAAATAATTAAAATCAATGTAGAAAATTAGGTTTTTTACTAACTTTAAATCAAATTTATTTTATTTCTTTAAATATCCAAAAATCCAAAAATATTTTCATTAATTAATTTATTTATTTATTTAATGTTTAACCTAATTTAATTTCTTCTTAATTCAAAAATAACAAAAATACTTTCTTTCAAAAAAGGGGTCAAAACCCTAAAAAATTCGCATTCGATTTAAATTCCCGCACGCGATCTATTTTTCCATATTGATGTATCTGTTTCCCGGAATGTAATAGTTTAAATAGGACTTTATGTTATCGCTTTATTTTATTTTCCGCATTTTTAATTTTAAGGGTTGTTTTTGGCGATGTAAATACCCGACGCCTTGTAATAGTTAGATTTAATTTCCGCAATTTAATTTCCGCAATCTATAAACTGTTAGATGTTTGATAATAGGGAATGCATGACAAGATCGAATGTATGAACTTAAAATCAACATAGCTCACCCATGACATGTACAAAAGATAAAATTAACCGAAATAACACACTCGCACATGCGCACTCTTAGGGTACACCTCACTTGGTTGCCTTCGAACGTGGTCATTGAGTATAGGAAGTTTTTGAGGTCGACCTCTTTTCCAAAGATCATAGTTGCCTCGAAACGGTTGCCTCGTAAAAAATGATCTAAGACATTAGGGTTACCACTAAGGTGTCCTAACATTGCTTTAGTGACCACACGTCCCTTAATCGAATTGATCCTTAAACTCCAACGACGGTGCTACCTACTCATCAATAGTGGGATAGCATTGTCTAAAGGACATTAGAACATATTGATTCCCTTTTCGGGTAGGTAGATGGTTCTTAAGTACTTGCTCTCTCAAAACAAAATAAAACTTTTCGCACTTACACCTTTAAAACGAAAACTCCTTTCAAACCCACAAACACAAAGAATAGCAAATTTTGAAAACACTTTGAGCAAGTACCTAAGAGCCTGTGGATAACCACGGATAGAAAGGGTGCTAACACCTTCCCTTTCTATAATCTACCCCCCGAACCCAAGAAACATCTCGAAAAAGGAATTTTTCTGTGCTTTTTTCCTTTCCTTGTTGGATAAAATAAAAGTCGGTGGCGACTCTTGCTTACCGCGACATTTTGCGAAAACAAACGCAAAACGCAAACCAGCATTCCAAAAATAGTCAGTTCTCTCCCACCGTATCACCCTTCCATTCCGGATCCCATGGGTAACGATACTGCTATGGCCTTCAGTGACTCTGAAGATCTGGTCTACCAAGCCGAATACGAAGGTGAGGAAGATTGTGAGGTGCCAGGGGAATTGGCTAGACTGCTACAACAAGAAGAAAGGGATATTCAACCTCATGAGGAGTTGTTGGATACAATCAACTTGGGTACTGAGGAGGATAAAAAGGAAATCAAATTGGGTGCCAACCTAGAGCCGAGCGTCAAGGAGCGTCTAATTCAGCTATTGCATGATAATGTTGAGATCTTCGCCTGGTCATACGAAGACATGACATGACTCGATATAGACATTATGGTACAACATCTACCAACAAGAGAAGACTGTCCACCAGTGAAACAGAAAGTCCGCCGCATGAGACCTGACATGTCAGAAAAGATCAAAGCAGAAGTTATGAAACAGTTCAATGCTGGATTTCTGGCTGTTACTTCCTATCCTCAATGGGTTGCTAACATTGTTCTCGTGCCTAAAAAGGACAGAAAATTACGGATGTGCGTGGATTATAGAGACTTAAACAGGGCCAGCCCTAAAGATGATTTTCCACTTCCACACATCGACATCCTGGTTGATAATACAGCTCAGCACAAAGTATTTTCTTTCATGGACGGATTCTCAGGATACAACCAGATCAAAATGGCACCTGAAGACATGGAGAAAACTACGTTTGTCACACAATGGGGTACGTTCTGCTACAAAGTGATGCCATTCGGAATGAAGAATGCCGGGGCAACCTATCAACGCGCCATGGTAGCTTTGTTTCATGACATGATACATAATGAGATAGAGGTCTACGTAGATGACATGATAGCCCGATCACAAACTGAGGAAGAACACCTTGATCACTTGCAGAAGCTGTTTGTCAGGTTGAAGGAGTACAAGCTAAGGCTAAACCCGAATAAGTGCACATTCGGAGTCCGGTCCGGTAAACTCTTAGGTTTCATCGTCAGCAACAAAGGCATCGAGGTTGATCCTGCCAAAGTCAAAGCGATACAAGAAATGCCTGCTCCTCGCACTGATAAGGAAGTAAGAGGGTTCTTCGGACGCCTGAACTATATTTCTAGATTCATTTCTCACCTAACGTCTACTTGTGAGCCAATCTTCAAGTTGTTGAAGAAAGATCAAGTAGTCAGATGGAATGATGAGTGCCAGATCGCTTTTGACATAATCAAAGAGTATTTGCTAGAACCTCTTGTCTTGATGCCACCAGTCGAGGGAAGAACGCTAATCATGTATCTGACCGTCTTAGAGAACTCAATGGGGTGTGTACTGGGGCAGTATGACGAGTCTGGCCGAAAAGAGCATGCCATTTATTACCTAAGCAAAAAGTTTACCGACTGTGAAACCAGATATTCACTGCTCGAGAAAACTTGATGCGCTTTGGTATGGGCTGCTCGCCGGCTAAGACAGTATATGTTGACTCACACCACTTTGCTGATATCTAAGATGGATCCGATAAAATACATCTTCGAGAAGCCTGCTTTGTCTGGAAGGATAGCTAGATGGCAGATGATTCTAACAGAATATGACATACAGTACACGACCCAAAAAGCTATAAAGGGTAGTGTGCTAGTTGATCATCTTGCTCATCAAGCTGTAGAAGATTATCAATCCATGAAGTTTGAATTGTCGGATGAAGACATCATGACTTTGGACAACTGTGAAGGAATCAGACCATATGACAGACCTGAACAAGGATCTCGATGGACCATGTTCTTTGATGGGGCATCCAATGCACTTGGTAACGGTATCGGCGACGTGCTCATATCTCCGGAAGGATGCCATACTCCTTTTACTTCCAGACTTTCCTTCAACTGTACGAACAACATGGCGGAGTACGAAGCTTGCATCTTTGGTCTCAAGGTTGCCATAGACCTGGGAATCAAATCTTTGGTTGTATTTGGAGATTCAGCTTTGGTCATCAGTCATATCAAAGGAGAATGGGACACTAAACATCCCAACCTTATCCCTTACAAAGAACATGTTTTGACATTGTTACCACATTTTGAGCAGATTACCTTCGAGCATTTCCCGCGAGAAGAAAATCAGCTAGCAGATGCTCTAGCTACAATGTCATCTATGTTTAAACTTAATTGGGATAACGAGGCTCCTCAGATCACCATTGAACGAATGGATGAACCAGCACACTGTCACGAGATTAATACTGAAGAAGTAATGGACCAGCCTTGGTTTCACGAAGTCAAAAGGTATCTCGAGGGTCAAGAGTATCCAGAAGGAGCTTTGATCAATGATAAAAAGTTCTTGAGGAGATTTTCTGCTAAGTTCTTCCTGAGTAATGGCATCCTGTACAAACGCAATCATGACTCTATTCTGCTCCGTTGTGTGGACAAGATTGAAGCTGAAAAGATCATGGCTGAATTACATGAGGGTACCTTTGGCACTCACTCTAGTGGGCATACGATGGTGAAGAAAATCCTACGAGCAGGCTATTATTGGTCTACCATGGAAGCAGACTGCTACCAACACTCCCGGACCTGTCATAAGTGCCAAATCTATGCACACAAGGTGCACGTACCTTCGGTTCCTCTAAATGTCTTAACAGCTCCTTGGCCCTTTGCTATGTGGGGAATCGATATGATTGGGGAGATCAAGCCTACAGCCTCCAATGGACACCGCTTTATTCTAGTGGCCATTGATTACTTCACAAAGTGGGTCGAAGCAGCTTCCTTCGCATTCGTTACTAAGAATGTTGTTGCCCGCTTCATCAAGCAGAATCTCATTTGCCGGTACGCTATCCCAGAAAGGATCATCGCTGATAACGGTACGAACCTTAACAATACTATGATCACCGCCTTGTGCAAGCAGTTCAAAGTTCAACATCACAATTCATCCCCCTATCGGCCAAAGATGAATGGTGTCGTCGAAGCTGCGAACAAAAACATTAAGAAGATCATACAGAAAATGACAGTCACCTACAAGGACTGGCATGAGATGCTACAGTTTTCTCTCCATGGGTACCGTACCACGGCTCGCACGTCAACTGGGGTAACACCCTATTCTTTAGTTTATGGCATGGAGGTTGTCTTGCCTATTGAGGTTTAGACCCCCTGTTGGCTCCTAAATTCGACACCTTTGTTTTGATTGATAGCAGCCATTAAAAGCTGAAAGATGCTTTCGACTGGATAAGCCTGTCGAAGTGCCCGTCGAAAGATGGCAAAATACTTAGAAGATTTCTTCCAAGGAAGAAGGCTGATTGCCTTCGACGTCGAAGGAGTTTTCGTCGAAGACGTCTCTTGATGAAGGTGTTCGATGATCCAGAGTGGAGCAGTTTGAAATTCAAAGCTTTGGAGGGAAAACGGTTTCCAGCAGTTACTACGTGCGAACGTGCAAGGATCTGGAGCGTCGAGCATGGAGAACGTGACAAGTGGCTTGATCTCGAAGCAGTGTAACTGCCCGACGGTTACTTGGAATGTTTTTGTATAAATAGGAGTAGACGTGTAGTTTCTCGCGTGTGTTCACAATAGATACATAGTCACTCATTTAGATTCAAGTACCCAGTGTGAGCGAACGAATTGTTGAGAAATGTATGTGTGAAACACCAATTTTATCAATTCAAGTCATTTACTTTTCCAGTATTTTACATGCTTTTCTCCTTTAAGATTCCTTTAAGATTCCTGTCGAACCTTTACATTCAAGCCTTGTTTATTTACCAAGCCTTTCCTTCATGCAATTTACTTTAACAATTTACTTAAAGCCTTATCCACATTAATTAAACTTCAAAATCAACCTATGTCCATAGGATCAATCTGATCGATCCTGCGAGTAACCAAATAAGTAACCATTTGGAGGATCAGCGGTTGTTTACCAAATCCCTAGGTAAACAAATTGGCACACCTGGTGGGACTGTGTGTTGATTGATTGAAAAATAATCTCATCTTTTCGAGTTGTATGTTATTGAGGAGTGGTAGAATATACACCAACGATAATAATACTGCCAGGAGAAGGGAAGAGATGGCGAATCCGCCAAACAACAATGAAATTCCACCACCAAGTGTGGGAGCAACGGTTAATATGACCGTTAGTGAAGCGACGAATGTTGGTTCGACACCAGCAGTGTCAGTCACAACCACGGGGCCAATAACTTCGTTAACAGGCCCCAGAATGCCTTTGGGAACCCCCCCTCCAAGGGGAAATACTGGCCCAAGGCCAGTGGTTCCCCCAGGATTTATTCCATTCTATGGTATGCCAACTTCTGAATTGGCAAGCCTGACGAATGCTGCGTCCACTTATTCAGACCCTTTCGTGAGTGCCACTTCGCCACTCCAAGGCTCTGGAGTAGGCATGGCGAATAGAAATAGGACCCAACTCTTAGGAGGAACGTCCCAAGTAGCCCATGGCCTTACAAATGCCTCGACAGCAGTCTTGAGGCAACAGATGGACGAAAGCAACCATGATATGGTGCAAATGTTGGCACAAACTTTGAGTACAGTGCTAAATCCTCTAATACAAAATACTACTCAGTCGAATCAGCAAGTTACAGCGCAAATGACGCGTTTGGCTGACTTCTTTGGAGTACCCCCACCTATTCGACAGCCCCAAAGGGCGCAAATAAGAGGAAATCAGGGGATATTTGTAGAGGAAGAAACCACCATTAATCAGGCCCAACAGCCTGTAGAACAACCCGTCGAAGAACCTAGGGTAATAGCCCCAGAGGTAAGGTTAGTTAACAGAAACCAAAATGCTGACGAAGTGGTTCAGCATATCCAACACCAAAACATGGGTTTGGAAAATAATCTGGCAACCATGATCGAAAGGATCATGACTCAGAATGGGATGAACATGGGCTTTCGAAGGCCCAACTTTACTTCTCCATTGTCAGAATATGTGTTACAAACTGACTTACCTCCTAGGAGCAAAGTCCCCAAATTTACTAAGTTTTCTGGGGACACGACAGAATCTACTGTCGAACACGTGGCGAGGTATTTGATCGAAGCAGGAGACATTTCAAATAATGAAAACCTAAGGATCAAATACTTCCCAAGTTCCTTAACCAAGAACGCTTTTACTTGGTTCACAACTTTACCCCCCAATTCGATCCACCATTGGACCCAGTTGGAAAGATTGTTCCATGAACAATTCTATATGGGGCAAACCAAGATAAGCCTGAAAGAGCTGGCGAGTGTGAAGAGACGCTTCACTGAACCTATAGACGAATATCTGAATAGGTTTAGGTTGCTTAAGGCGAGATGTTTTACACAAGTGCCAGAACATGAGCTGGTCGAAATGGCCGCAGGCGGTCTAGATTATTCCATTAGGAAGAAGCTAGATACCCAGTACCTAAGAGACATGGCCCAACTGGCCGATAGAGTTCGACAGGTCGAACGCCTCAAAGCTGAAAAAGCTAAGGCAACAAAAACTCACAAGAGAGAAAGAATAGCTTACGTTGAGATGGATGACGAAGATCTAGAATCCTTCGACGATACTTTAGCTGTCGAAGAAGGAGAAGTCGATTTAGCAGAACTAAAACAAGGGCCTCCATACTCTTGTAAACAATTAGTCCCCTCAAATGGGAAAAATCCCATTGGTCCAGACAGGGCCAACGATAGGTTCCTAAAAAAGACTTATAGTTTTGACATCACAAAATGTGATGAAATATTCGACTTGCTAGTTAAAGATGGCCAAATGATAGTACCCCCTGGGGTAAAAGTGCCTCCTCTTGATCAAAGAAAGAAGAGAGGTTTTTGCAAATATCATAATTTTTTGGGCCATAAAACTTCTCAATGTTTTCTTTTCAGGAATCTTGTCCAAGACGCTATTGAGGAAGGGAGATTAAAGTTTGCTGACAAATCCCCCATGGCTGTCGACTCCAATCCACTGAAGGCTGAAGCCCACTATGCAGAACCCTCTGAGGTGAACATGATAGAGGCAACCAGGATCCAGTCGAAGAAGCCAGGCATTACCATGGTCGAAGTCTCAAAGGATCACATCAACATGCCAATCTTTGGCAGTTTTTCTGGAAACTTATCCAGGAAGACAATTGAGGCTGTCCAGAACGCGGTCGAAGATCCAAAGTCGAAGACTGCTGAAGCACTAAAAACTGGACCAAAGCCCAGTTCCCACTTGGCCACTGTACAAGGCCAGACGGAGAATCTGGAGACACAAATGAAACAACTAACTCTTGCTGATAAGGATACCATGAATATCAACATGGTTGAATTTTCTGACCCTAAAACTTCAGAAGAAGCCATAAGGCAAGAGCAGGCAAATAAAACGGCTTTCCCTAGGGAAAACGAAAACTTGGCAGATTTTTTACAAAGATGCCAGAAGAAAAAATCAGAGGTGATGCTGTGTCCAAGATGCAGTTCTATCTTTGATAAAAAAGCTGCTGAACACATACAAGGAGTGAGAGCAGCGAACAAGAGAAGGGAGAATTCTGACCTTCGACATGATCCCAGAAGGGGTTCTAATCAAGACAAGAGGCCTTTGACTTTTAGGCCTCCAACAAATGTACCAGTAGACACTTGGTACAAAACATCTGGCCGGAAAAGGCCAAGTGAAGAGAAATGGCATTCTTTCGAAGTGCCAAGAAGTTCCTCTTTAATTCAGAAGAAAGATCCTCAAGTTGCTGCGCCCAAGGTTGCTCAAGTGTCCAGCAACTACAAGGGAAAAAATCCTATGTCGAGATCCCAATGGAGGAGGTATCAAAGAAGGCGAAAAGCTGAAAGGGAGGCTGCCAACGAACCTAAAGCTGAGACTAGTTCGAATGTGCCTCAAAGGAAACAAAGAAAGCCTCTTGAGAGAGAACCAGTTACCAACAGGCTAGTTTGGCCTAACCAGAGCGAAGTCGAAGACGAAGATGATGCTGAGTCCGACGATACTTTGGATATAATGGTGAACATTGTTTCAGTACTACCCAGGGAATTCAATCGACAAGTAGAAGTCGAAGCCAGTGACTGGGAGGTGGAACAAGAAATGGCCAGACACAGGCCAGTGTGCTACTTTGTCATGGACAATGGCACCACAGAGGAACAAAATGGCTTCTTCGAGCCACCCACAGAGGCGATGAAGAATCACCTCAAACCTTTGTTCATAAGGGCTAAGCTCGAAGAGACCACTGTGAACAAAATATTGGTCGACTGTGGGGCCACTATTAATATTATCCCTCATTCTGTGCTAATAAAGATTGGCAAAAGGGATGAAGAAATCAAACCTCACAATATGGTCCTGTCCAACTATGAGGGAGGCATTGGGACCACCATGGGAGTGATCCAACTCGACATAAAAGTTGGGTCGATCCTTCGACCAACAATGTTCATGGTCATATCAGCCAAACCTAACTACAACCTTTTGTTAGGCCGTGAGTGGATACATGGTGTAGGTGCTGTGCCTTCATCGATGCATCAAAGACTGCTTCTATGGCGCCCAGATGGGCTGGTCGAAAACATAGAGGCTGATCAGAGTTACTACCTTGGCGAAGTAAACCACTTGGGTGTAACAGATTTCGACAAAAACTTGGCTCACATAGGGCCATGTCCAACTCCTGACTTCGACATGGCGCCAGCGCCAAACACCTTTTGTTCCCTATACCTGCATCCTGAGCATGGTTTCCAATGGGACAGAGAAGACTTGTCCCACATAGAATTCAGTGGGCTAACTGGTATCCAACCAACAGGTTGGGGAAGTGAATTCAGTGATAATGACTGAGTCACAATCTCTGAAGCGAATTTCGGCCTATGTGGCTGAAACCAAGATGATAACGGCTCTCGAAGCCAAAGTAAAGTACATGGCCACACAGGCCAATGATCAACAATTATCTGCTGTTGGCCCAGGAAAGGATTTCGATCCAAGACCCCCTGACATCATGCCAGACGAAATGCAGGAACAGAGGCTCGACGCGATCTATGACGATGAGCCTTTGGGCTTCGAAAAGGATCCCTTGGCGAACAACATTAAGATGTTAGCACAAGACCCTTTAGAAGAAATCAACTTGGGCGAAGGATCAGAGAATAGGCCAACTTACATCAGCGCCAAAATTGATCCAGAACTTAGGTTGGAAGTAATCCAGTTGCTGAAAGAGTTTAAAGACTGTTTTGCATGGGATTATGACGAAATGCCTGGTCTCGACAGAGGATTGGTAGAACTTCAGTTGCCAATCAAACCTGGAAAGAAGCCAATCAAGCAAAATCCAAGACGCTTCGCTCCAGAAATTTTGTCGAAGATCAAAACGGAGGTCGAAAGACTTCTGAAATGCAAATTCATCCGTGTTACAAGGTATGTCGAATGGATTGCAAATATTGTGCCAGTAATTAAGAAAAATGGCACATTAAGGGTGTGCATAGATTTCAGAGATCTGAATGCTGCCACCCCCAAAGATGAATATCCTATGCCTGTGGCGGAAATGCTAGTCGATTCTGCCGCTGGCTACGAATACCTGAGTATGCTCGATGGTTATTCAGGATATAATCAAATTTTCATTGCTGAAGAGGATGTGTCGAAAACAGCTTTTCGATGCCCTGGGGCCTTAGGCACTTACGAATGGGTAGTGATGCCTTTTGGCCTAAAGAACGCTGGGGCAACGTACCAGCGAGCAATGAATACTATCTTCCATGATTTTATTAACACGTTTATGCAAGTTTATATTGACGATATTGTTATAAAATCTGTTTCCAGGAAGAGTCACATTGACCACCTTCGACAATCATTCGAAAGAATGAGAGAACATGGTCTGAAGATGAACCCTTTGAAGTGTGCGTTCTGTGTAAAAGCTGGAGATTTCCTGGGTTTCGTTGTCCACAAGAAAGGAATCGAAATAAATCAGAACAAGACGAAGGCAATTTTGGAAGCGAAAGCGCCATCGAATAAGAAGGAATTGCAATCCCTCTTAGGCAAGATAAATTTCTTGAGAAGGTTTATATCTAACCTAAGTGGGAAAGCTCAGGCCTTTTCACCCTTACTTCGACTGAATAAAGAGGGGTTCGAATGGGGGCAAGAGCAACAAGAAGCCTTCGACAAAATCAAAGGGTACCTCACTAAGCCACCTATTTTGGTGCCTCCTTGTAGCAATAGGAGTATGAGATTGTACATAGCTGCATCTGACAAAACTCTGGGAAGTATGTTAGCCCAAGAGGATGAGAATGGAGTCGAAAGACCCATTTATTATCTCAGTCGAGTTTTGAATGATGCAGAAACTAGATATAGCGAAGTTGAAAAATTGTGTCTATGTCTGTATTTTTCTTGTACAAAGCTCAAACAATATATAAAACCAGTTGATGTTTACGTTTCGTCTCATTTTGATGTTTTCAAATATATGTTGTCGAAACCTATCTTGCATAGTCGAATTGGCAAGTGGGCATTAGCATTGACTGAATACTCCTTGACCTTTATGCCTCTTAAGGCAGTAAAAGGACAAGTGGTTGCAGATTTCATAGTCGACCACTCTATTCAAGTCGAGGATATTAACTACGTGGAGATAGAGCCTTGGAAATTCTACTTCGATGGTTCCAGCCATAAAAATGGAACAAGAGTAGGAGTCTTGCTTATTTCTCCAGATAAAATTCCAACAACTTTCAAGTACCAAATCGAAGGTTCTTGTTCGAACAACGAGGCTGAGTATGAAGCTCTAATTACTGGCCTTGAAATATTGTTGGAATTGGGGGCAACTCGAGTCGAAATAATGGGAGACTCAGAGTTAGTCATCAAGCAAGTCACAAAGGAGTATAAATGCATAAGAGAGAATCTCATTATGTACTTTGTGATAGCAAATCGTTTATTGAAACAATTTGAAAGTGTCAATATTCGACACATACCCAGAGTCGAAAATCAAATAGCCAATGACTTGGCACAAATTGCATCAGGGTATAAGATTTCAAAAACGAGATTACAAAGAGCAATCGAAGTTCGAGAGAAGATAAGAGCAACTTGTCTATCACCAACAGACTTGGAATCGACGAGGCTAGGTTATGCTGATCACTCAAACTTCGAGATTTCGTTCATTGATAATTTGTCAGACCAGGATTGGAGGAAACCCATTGTGGACTATCTTCAAAATCCAGGAGCTCCGACAGAACGAAAGACAAAATACAGGGCGTTGAGTTTTGTACTCATGGGTAATGAGTTATTCAAGAAGACGCCTGAAGGGGTGTTGCTGAAATGTTTAAGTAAAACTGAAGCATACATAGCCCTTTCGACTACACATGCTGGGGCATGTGGGGCTCACCAAGCAGGCCATAAGATGAAATGGTTGTTGTTTCGACAAGGACTATATTGGCCCACTATGCTGAAAGATTGTGTTGAGTTCGCCAAAGGTTGCCAAGAGTGTCAAGTTCATACAGGCATCCAACATGTACCAGCAAGCGAACTTCACTCGATAGTGAAGCCTTGGCCCTTTCGAGGATGGGCGTTGGATCTTATTGGAGAGATTCGACCAGCATCATCAAAGAGTCAGAAATACATATTGGTAGGCATTGATTATTTTACTAAGTGGATCGAAGCTGTCCCTTTAGTCAATGTGGACCAAGAAAATGTCATTGAATTTATTCAAAAGAACATTATATTTAGGTATGGAATCCCTGAGACAATAACAACTGACCAAGGTTCAGTTTTCACTGGTCGAAAGATGCAGGAATTTGCTCAGGAAACAGGTTTCAAACTCCTAACATCCACGCCTTACTATGCGCAGGCGAATGGTCAAGTCGAAGCAGCTAACAAAGTGGTAATTGGCTTGATAAAGAAACATGTTGGGAAGAAACCAAAGAATTGGCATAAGACGTTAGACCAGATTTTATGGGCTTGTCGAACTTCCCCAAAAGAAGCCACTGGTACAACACCATATAGGCTAACTTTTGGCCATGATGCAGTATTGCCAGCTGAAATTTGTCTTCAATCTGCAAGAGTTCAGAGGCATTATGATATTCCTTCTGAGGTTTATTGGAACATGATGTTAGATGAATTGGTGGATTTAGACGAAGAGAGATTACACGCTCTCGACTTACTCAGGCTTCAGAAGAAAAGAGTCGAAGACTCTTATAATAGAAAGGTAAAACCTAAGGTATTTTTGCCTGAAGACTTAGTTTGGAAGGTAATTCTTCCCATGGATCGACGGGATCGAAGCATGGGGAAATGGTCACCCAAATGGGAAGGACCCTTCAGAGTTATCCAAACTTTTTCTGGTGGAGCCTATGAAGTCGAAGAGATAAGTGGTGATAAAAGGCTCTTGAGAGTAAATGGTAAATATTTGAAAAAATATAAGCCTATACTTCAAGAGATAAAAATAAAGTAATAAAAGAACAAGCTAAATTAACCATAAAAATGCCAAAATGGAAATTTTTATTAATTTCAGCCAAAATGGCAATTGTTGTCGAAAGTGATTACAGAAGATGGTTACAAAAGAGAATCAAAAGGAAAGAGAATTCTTGAGTCGAAGATACTTGGCATGCTGCAGATCCAACCTCTTCTTGCACCAAGATTTTTCTTGCACCAGTTTGGCAATTTGGGCGTCGAGGCTTTGAGCCCTCTCAGCGAATTCCAGGCCTTGCTTGATCTCAGTCTCGCTCTCAGTGTCTGGGATAGTCGAAAGAATTTCCTCCTGGAGCACAGTGTTGGCGTTTATCTTCGCCTCTATCTCTGCAATTTGTGCTCGGAAGGAGACATTCTCTCGCTCAATAGCATCGAACCTTTCCTGTGCAGACGCTTTCTGTTTCGACAACTCAGCAATTCGAGAAGTCGAACTTGAGACGGCAGTCCATGCAGATAAGCTCTTGCCATGCAGCGTTTCGAGCTGACTGTTAAAAGTTCGTTGGCGCCGGTAATCCGCTGAGACTTGGTCAATCATAGAATGTAATTCCATGATTAAGTCTGAGATTTCTGGGGCTACAGCATCGAAGTCAACAGCATTCAAAACCTCTTTTAAGCAAGATGGAGCAGTGGGGTCCCCCTCTAAAGCCTTCATTAAATCTCTCTTGAAGAACTGGGCCTTGACCTTCGCCAACGCATCATCAAGAGGAGAAGTCTCAGTAGATTTCCCCGACAGAGTAGGAATTTCCTGACTGGTGTCGGAAGAACTCTTACTCTCGACGATTGCATTAAGGTAGCTGACAGGGTCAGTTTGTTTCAAGATTTCCAAGTCCTTTTTCGACCTGTGCTTTGAGGAGGTGACCCTTGCCATAGTATTATCTTGGACTTGAGTCTGTTGAATGCTGAGTGCCTCGTTTGGTTGCTCTTCGACTTGGACGGAGGCGGTACTAGCGTTGACTTGTGGTTCCTCGTTAACATCACCTTGGGGTCCTTCGCCAGCGTCATTTTGTGGCTCTTCGCTAGCGTCACCCTGGTGGTCTTCGCCAGTACCACCTTGATGCTCTTCGTCAACAGCATCTTGATTCTCTTCGTCATTGCCTTGGTCTCTTCCTTCAGGATTCTCTTCTGACGACAAGACCACCACAGGAACCGTTTCTGGCTGTGTTTCCTCCGCCATAGGTTTTTCAGTTGTCTTCTCCACTGTTTCAGCATTGGCCTCATGCTCAGTGTGGGCTTCGTCATTGCCCAAATCTTGCACCTGAGGCCTGCTAAGGTCAGCAGATTCCAGAGTTTCTGAAGTCCTTGGTGGAGAACTTCCAGTGGTGTCCTGAAAAGGAAAAAGAAGACAAACCTTCAGATGTCGAAAGAGACATAATCAAATACTGGTATCTATGCCTAAATTATAAGAAGGGTCCAATAGATTACCTGTGGATTGACTTCAGCCCCAGGGCTGGAATTATCACTTTCGACAGGCTTGGTAACAAGAGCGTTCAGTTCCTCCTCAGTTGGTTCTTCGATGACCACCGCAGGTGGCCTAGGCTTTCTCACACCAACCTTTATTCTGACGGTTCGACCTTCAGGAACTGGAGTAGGAACAGAAGCGTCCTTCGTTAACTTTCGCCTCTTTAGGGGAGAAGGAGGGGAATCACTTTCGTCATCACTCCCCGATTCGATCACCAATGCTGCCCTTTTCTTGGGCGAAGGGGCCTATAAAACCAATAGGAATTCGATTGACTAATTACGTCGAAAATAAAAAATCGAAAGCCAGAAGAAAAATGAAGAAAATCTGGTTACCGATGCAGGAGGCCTCCTCGAAGAGCCTTCCCCCTGTTGGTTGCCTGTTGTCTTCGCCGGCGCTATAGTCTTCGCCGGCGGTGGAGGTTTTGTCGAAGGGACCCCTCCTTGTGGGCCTCCTGTAGCCTTCTTGACCAAGGGTTTTCGAACAACTGGAAGCGAAAAGGAAAGTTAACAAGCTAACAGTCGAAGAGAAAGATAAAAAGTAATGTGAGAGTATGAACTTACATTTCTTTACTTTGTCAAACACAAGGACAAAAGACTTCTGCAACTCTGATATGAAGTCCTTCTCGTCGAAGAAGTACTCAGCGTAATAGCTTCTCCACCACTCTTCAAAAGATGGTGAGCAAAGGAAGTTAAGCTGGTAGTTGAACAGCGAGAGGATTGTTCGACCAGCATACCTTCTGATATGCTTGGTAGCAGCTTCTTCTGTATAATCGTTGCAGAAGTACAACATTGACTTCTCTCTTTGGAAAATGGGAGAAGGCAGGGTTTGGATGATACCAAACTGGCGAGACACCAGATTGGGTTGATAGGCAAGCAGACTCAGATGAGTCTTAGAACTCTTAAATCGAAGAGGCATGATCCTGGGTGTCAGGAACGCCTCCCAAAGTATAGTGTGCTCATCGACATTGGGACCACTCGACTCCTTTGGATGCGGCCTCGTAAACCATGCTGGCCCCACCTTTCGTTGAGCAAATGGAGCCATAGTTGAAACGAATTCCTTCCTTCGAGCGAACATCAGCACGAAGTTAGTGAAGGTTTGTTGGAACTCTAGCCCATCTTCTACAGGTGTCAGTAGAGCCAGCCTAATTCCTTCGATACGTCTATTAGCTATCGCTGGGGCTTGTTCATTTATCTGACTCTTCTTGGGTAAGAAGGATTCGAAAGTGGCATTGAGCCACAGTTGAAGTAGCCAGAAAGGCCCAGCGAGTAGCAAACTGTTCCTATCTTCGACATGTTTCAAGAGAGTAACCCCATTGCTGATGGAGTCATAAAGACTGGCCAGAATTAGTTCTGCCAAACAGATGTTCTGGCGGTGATGCAGTTGGGTGGCCAGAGTGACCATCTTTTTGGTCACTTGCAGAGACTTCGAACAAAACACAAAGCGAGTTAGCCATAAGGCTAGAAACGTTATGTGTTCGACATCCGACACTGTATCCGTCGACCTGTCGTGAAAATGGTTGATAAAGGTGGTGAATGTTGGCTTCGTCTCAGAAAAGCCAATTTGGTCCTCCGACATCTCTTCCGGGTCGAAGTAATCTCCGGTTGGTCGAAGGCCAGTGATGGCTGCTACGTCGAAGAGTGTGGGAGTTAACATCCCACATGGAAGGTGAAAGGTGAAGTGAGAGTTATCCCAGAACAACATCGAAGCTATAAGCATCTCTGGGGAGTAGTTTAAACCTGTCTTCGACAGCATTACTAGGTCAAAGATTCCCATTTCCTTCCAGACTGGAGTTTGATGTTTCTCCAACTTTGCTAGCCAAGCAACATAGTCAGAGGTCAGATTAGGGCAAGACCTAAAAACTCTAACACTTCTGTTGAAGAAACGAAGGTCGATCTTCTCGTGTGTAGGGTCTTTGTTGTCTTCTGCATCCTTCTTGGCGCAGGCTACTGGCTTGAGTTTCTCGACAATGGGGAAGTAGCTCTTGATCTTCAGAGCTTCAGAGATGCTGGGGTTCATGGGTCCAGACATTGCGAAGATTTGGTTGGAGTATCCAACCGGAATCATCAAGTGACGCGAGTAAGCATCGCGAACGGAGATGTCAGATGGTTCAGGGACCCTTCGTTTCCCTGTAGCGTTCACTACCGGAGCGGTAACAAAGACCTTGGGCTTAGCAAGTTGTTCAGTTGGTGCGTTAGTCTTGGGGGCAGTGGAAGCAGAAGCCATTGTTGAGGATGAAGATGAAGTTGGAAAAGGAAGAGTTTTTCTGCAAAGAGAAGCAAGTTTGTAAGAAAGCAAGGGAGTTTGAAGGCTAGTGTGCGTGAAAAGTCCCACAATGGGATATTCACTACTATTTATAGTAGTGGGAGAAATTCCCAATAAACGAGGACATTAAATGTCATTTAATGCTGCAGGAGTTAGTGGGACGCGTGGCAGCATCCTGTTGTTTTGGCCGTTTCTGCAGAAACAGAGAGACGCAGCGTGCGTCCTCGTTTTTTGAATTTGTCATAATGACAAATTATGAAGTGATGTTTGGTTCTGCACGCCGTACTGACAGTGACGTCCTAGGATCAAATCAATGATGGTTTCTTGGGATTGCCAATAGTTGGTAAAAAGCAACAAAAAGTGCACAAGTTAACTTGTGACTAAGCGTGGGAAAATGGGTGTCGAATGGCGTTTTCAAAGAATGCCTTTTTCTTTCAGAGTCGAAATAAGGCATTCTTGGGGGGCAATTTGTTGGCTCCTAAATTCGACACCTTTGTTTTGATTGATAGCAGCCATTAAAAGCTGAAAGATGCTTTCGACTGGATAAGCCTGTCGAAGTGCCCGTCGAAAGATGGCAAAATACTTAGAAGATTTCTTCCAAGGAAGAAGGCTGATTGCCTTCGACGTCGAAGGAGTTTTCGTCGAAGACGTCTCTTGATGAAGGTGTTCGATGATCCAGAGTGGAGCAGTTTGAAATTCAAAGCTTTGGAGGGAAAACGGTTTCCAGCAGTTACTACGTGCGAACGTGCAAGGATCTGGAGCGTCGAGCATGGAGAACGTGACAAGTGGCTTGATCTCGAAGCAGTGTAACTGCCCGACGGTTACTTGGAATGTTTTTGTATAAATAGGAGTAGACGTGTAGTTTCTCGCGTGTGTTCACAATAGATACATAGTCACTCATTTAGATTCAAGTACCCAGTGTGAGCGAACGAATTGTTGAGAAATGTATGTGTGAAACACCAATTTTATCAATTCAAGTCATTTACTTTTCCAGTATTTTACATGCTTTTCTCCTTTAAGATTCCTTTAAGATTCCTGTCGAACCTTTACATTCAAGCCTTGTTTATTTACCAAGCCTTTCCTTCATGCAATTTACTTTAACAATTTACTTAAAGCCTTATCCACATTAATTAAACTTCAAAATCAACCTATGTCCATAGGATCAATCTGATCGATCCTGCGAGTAACCAAATAAGTAACCATTTGGAGGATCAGCGGTTGTTTACCAAATCCCTAGGTAAACACCCCCTCTCTAAGAATCATGAAGGATGTAGGTTTGGGTGAAGACGATTGGATTCAAACCCGACTTGACCAATTGAACTTAATTGACGAGAAGAGACTTACTGCTATTTGTCATGGTCAGATGTATCAAAAACGGATGATCAAGGCTTTCAACAAGAAAGTCAGATGCCAGGTATATCAAGTTGGAGATCTAGTGATCAAGAACATCATCTTGCCACAAATTGATCCCAGGGGAAAATGGACTCCTACCTATGAAGGACCATTTATGATCAAGAACATCTTTTCTGGTGGGGCAATGATCTTGACCACCATGGACGGTGACGACCTGCCACACCCTGCGAACACAGACATAGTCAAAAGATACTACGTATAAGAGACCCGCTAGGTTGACAAACCTAGGAAAAACAAGGGCATCCCAGCGAACCAAAAGGTTCGGGCAAAAGTTAGGGACAAAATAAAAAAATCTGTACACCCGGCAAGTTGAAAACCCACAAGGGCGACTTGGGAAAAAAAGGGTTTCTCGGTGGACTGAAAACCCGAAAGGGCAGTCCAGGCAAAAGTTAGGGAATTAAAGCGTATGACTATGTCTTGTCGGATCACTTTAAGGACAATCTCTTCACGGACAAACTCCGGTTTTTTGATCAACTCAATCATCTTCGAACGAAGCAGCAAATGGACAAGATATTCGGAGATACGAAGGCTATAGCAGAATGGGAACCCCATGGGATTTTTACACATAGCCATCTTTCTTTGTATAAATTTTTCTTACTTTTATGACACCATCCTCTTACTAGGATGTCTGTCTCCTTTGTACAAAATACTTACTCGAAGTTAATACAAAGATATTTCTTTAAAGTACAGAAAACCATTTGTCCTTTTCTTTTTACACTTGTGTTTTATTTGCGAAAACGTCCAATGATTTATTAATGAACATATGCATTTGAATATAATCACTGTTTACAAATAAACGAAACGGAAGAGAGCAATTACTAATAGGATAGGAAAACGTATTTAGGCTATTCCATGAACAATCTGTATAGTACAACATTAAGATCCCCAGCGGAGCTGAAACTTCAACCATTAATCCCCAGTGGAAACCTTCCAGTCTCTTTAAATTCCCCAACAAGTTGCTTTGAAGCCTGAAAACTAACCAGACAACAACTTCGGATAATTCCCTAGTAGAGTGGCATACAACCCAAACTCTTGAACTTTTTTCCAAACAGGAATAAGCTGTTCCCCACAGAGTCTTCATTGCTCCCCAATAGAATAAGTTTCTTCCCCACAGAATTCTTATTAATTCCCAACAGAATGAAGATTTCCATTCTTAATCCCCAGCCGAAGTCATCAAAGTTCTCTGGATTCCCCAAGCAGGTTTCTCAAGCAGCACATGGCTTTATTCTTACAACGGAATTTTTGTCATTACTCCAACTTCAGGACATGAAGAATCCCTATATCCCCAGTGAAGTCGCCAAGGATTTTTTTTATCCTCAACAGTCAAGGATTTATTTTCCTCAGCAATACAGCAAATCAGCTTACATGTGCATACATTACATTCATATATCATAAACATTGATAAAGCACATTTTTTGCATCATACATGCAACATAACTTTGTGTTTCAGCTAACATTTTACCCCTTTCAGGATAAGATTAACAGCTACCATTAACAACGTTCAAAGATTTCAGATACAGTACAGATACGCTCCAGACAAGGATGCCATTCTGATACTCATTCAGATCTAATCTTCAGATACAGTAGAGATACGCTCCAGACACGGAAGCCATTATGTTACTCATTCAGACCTCAACTTCAAGATACAGTCCATATACGCTCCAGACAAGGATGTCATTCTGTCACTTATTCATATTCAAGTTCAGATACAACTCAGATACATTCCAGATACGGACACCATTCTGATGCTTATTCTTCTGATTTACAACAAACATTTTTGGATGGCATCTACAAGCCCATCTCCAAAAAGATTCTATCACCTCTCCAAATGGCATCTTTAAGCCCATTCCCTCAAACTACACTTTGTCGAGTGTAAATTTTTGGGCACTCTAGTGTCCAATCATCTTTTACCTTCGAGTCACGAACGGCAAAACTCGCCAATCTAACTCTTCAGGTTCAAGAAGATTGAACAGGGGCAGCTGTTGTACCCCAAAATTTGCCCTCTCATTTATCAAGACTTTCTCACAAGACTTCTGGGACTCAAGACAAGATTAGGGTTTGGTCAGCTCAAGACACCTCATCTTGCACTGATAACCTAAAACTAGGGTTTGAGTTTGCACAAGGATTTTTGGACCATCAATGCTTCATGTGACTTTCATACACCATCTTGGACTTCTAAGATTGCTCATGTCAAGTTTCAAGCCTTGAACCACGTTTTTGACCAGTCAATTGGACAATTGACCTAAAAATCAATTGTATTGGGGAAAAAATCAACCATGGCCAATTTACAGTTAAACTTCATAATTTTTTATCCACGTCAATATTCTAGACTCATATGTACCATTTGATCAAGTTTGGATCAGAATTCCTCAAGAAATTTGATCAAATCATCAAAAGGGCAAAATGGTCAAAATTAGGGTTTTTGACTAAGGAAGGGCAATTTCTGATTTTTAACCTAGCCAATGGCCAATTGAGTTCAAACATGGTTTCAAGGATTCAATGGAATCATCTTGACCTAATTACATGGTTCAAAAGATCTCAAGTTCATTGGATTGACAGATGAATTTTGCAGTCAATTGATCAAAAGTCAACTGTGCACTGAAAAGTCAAACTTTGACTTTTTGGTCAAAATCAAGTGCCAAGGGTCATAATTCATCAAGATATGTCAAAATATGAAACTTGTTCACCAAGAAAACCAATTTTGAAAATTAGGGTTTTGAATTTGAAAATTTTCATAACTTAGAATTTTTCTAAGTATGGAAATTTTCTTATTTTCTCCCAACTTTTCACCACTTTTTCACCATGATGCAATTTGATTCAAAGAAAACATCCAATGTTAAAGTTGTAGTCCTCCATGAAATCTACAACTTTGCTTCACAAACTTTTCCCAAAAGATGCTTGGATCTCAAGTTATGAATTTGTGAATATAGGTCCATGAACTAAATAACAGTGAAATTTTGCCCTAATTTAGGCAGGTTTTTGACCCAACTTCATGGCAACTTTTAACATAGTTCCATGAGGTATCTCAAAATTCATTTCAAAGATGGATTACAGATCACATTGCAAGCTTTCCAAAATGTCCAAGAAATCTCCAAGATCATTTTTGGTTAGGGAGAATCGAAGAAGGGAAGTTGGCATTTTATCACTTTTGATCAAGCCATTTTTACAAAGCATCAAGTTGCAAATCAGATCTTTGATGTTTGAATCTTGCTTTACAGGTCCTAAACTCATCCTGCACTCCATAATTAAATGTAAACTCAGAAGTTAAAGGCTTTATCTTTGCTTTTGGAACTTTACACAAGTTGTAATTCCATTTTAGGCATAAAGCTCACATTGCCATTTTCATAAAGGTGAGCTTTTGCAATTTTGTCCATCTTGAGCCTTGGACATGTCCCTTTGGTGCAAACAACTTCCACAGGTATCAAGCAATGTGTACCAACTCCTATCATCTCACAAGCCAGCCAGTACAAGCATGTTAGCATTGGTCATTTCACTTTTCTACAAATACAAGAAAAGTTGCCAAAAGGTGAAAAGCTTGCACAGCTAGTGAAGAGTGGACTTGGATCCTTTCTCTACATATTCATAAACTTGTCACAACTCAGAACACGATTGGCTTGCATCCAAAACACTCCCAAACTGAAAAAACTCCAAAATTATGCCAAACAAACAGATTTCTGCAAAACCATAGCAAACTCATTTTTTGCTCGTGCATTTTGTGGCTTGACACTTGAAACATCTTATCCATATCATATCAAATCTATCCAAGCCCTTGCCCTGCATCTGTAAGCCCTGTTTCAGCCATTTCCATTTTCAAACTTGGAGCTTGCAGCTTAACTTGTGCAGAGAGTTCTGGCCATCCACAAAGCAAACTAGGCATTGGAATAGCTTGAAGGAAGTTCAAGGAAGCTCACACGATCCTCAGGCCTCCATTAAAGTCCTCACATTGTCATATCCAAATCTAGCTGAAGGAGGTATATTCCTTAAACTCTATCTTTGTATTTAGGCAACTTCAAGCCACGATTTGTGAAGAAAAGATGTAGTCCATAACATGGTGAAGCTGTACATATGCATACTTTTCATTTATATTAACTGAGCTAAGAGAATTTGAAGCTTGAAGTTGCTGAAATTTTTAGGTCACAAATTAGAGCCATTAAAATTCTCTCTGATCTTTAAGAGTTAGGTTACAAATTTTATATGGTTAGAATCGTGAGATCAAATGCCACAAGTTTCATGTTATGAGTTTTTGTTTTTGTGCAAGCATGTGAAAGTTACAGGATTGAACATAGAACGCGCGCAGGGAAGCTTGGCTGGAGGACAGGGATGAAGCCTTGGGCTTTTTGGCGCGCCTGGCCTTTTTGTTTTTGCTTTCCACACCCCCTGAATTACTTTTGCACCCCCTTGACTATTTTCTTATATTTTTCATATTTTTTTTACATTTTCATATTTATTGCTTTTGATTATTTTTCTGAACATTAAAAAATCCTAAAAAATAATTAAATAATTTTTTGCAATTTTATTTTATTTTTATTATTTTTTCCACGTAAAAAATAGTTTTATTTTAATAAGTAGAATCTATTTTCTTATAAAATTTGTAAATATATTTAAAAATACCATACATTTTTATTATATTATTTATACACATAAAATATTTATTTTCATACATATTTAATTTTTAATATTGACATATAATATTATTTATTATTTTATATACAAATAATGGACAAAATATTAATATAGAACATATATTTTCTTTTAATTGAAAATTAGGGTTTCACCCTTCCAAAAAAATAAATAATATTTTTTCCTTATTTATAGGGTTTGAATTAATTTATTTTTTCCATACAAAAAAAACAAATACAAAACATTTTTTTACATAAATACATTTGCATTGCATTTTAATCTTTGAATATTTATTTAATTCGCACAATATTTAATTGGGTTGTAATAGTATTTTTAGGTTTATTTTGTGCAATATCCCCATTCAAAAACTTGTATCCCCCCTCCCATAATAATTGTTGTAATAGCTTAGTTTACATTTACGCAATTTATCGCATTTATACCACGTTTAGTAAACTAGGGTTTGCATGACAAGACCAAAAAACAAACAAATAGCAAAGACCTAATACAAGACAAATCAAATGCATGAAAAATGACACACATTACACACAAGCACCCTTAGGGTTTCACCCACTTGGTTGCCTAAACAAAAATGGCCATGTTACGCATGCGAAGTATCTTGGCAAAATAATACAAAAATAAGATCATAGTCCCTCGATGACGCTATACAAAGGTTTCCTAAAACAAATTATCTTGGTCCCTCAGAAAAATGCCAAGGTACTTAGCAACATTGCTATCATGGTTATACGATGACCCGCGCCTGTCCCGTTTAACATCCAAAGATAGGGTTTCTTACCAAATCAATGGTAAGTCAACAACATCAAAGGAATGAAAATGTACAAGAAAGACATTTGAGTAGGTAGATAGCTTCTAAGTTACTTGCTCCCTTTCAAAACAATCCTTTCTATTTTCAAAACCAACACACTCACATTTCAAAACATTTCAAAACATCTTACAAAAACATTGAAAATATTTTCAAAAAGACAAACATCTTTGTATACATTCTTACGAACGAGAATCATTACAAAGATTGCCTAAACAAAGGCCTATTTTACAAATACTTTTCAAAACCACACCAAACACCATTTCAAACAAAAACAAAGCAAGTGATCTAGGCAATCAACTAAGAGCCCATGGAAAACCATAGATGAAAAGGGTGTTAGCACCTTCCCTTTTCATAATCTATCCCCCGAACTCAAGAAAATATCTCAAAGGTCTTTCCTATGCTTTTTTACCTTTCCTTTTGGATAAAATAAAAGTCGGTGGCGACTCTTGCTAACCGCGACATTTTGTGAACACAAACGCAAACCTCAAGTCAGTTCTCCCACCGTATCATAGTGTCCAAACATGTCGAATCAAATGTTCTATCATGTATTTGTTTGGATCTGTCCTTTGTAACTTGTGATCTGAGTTATGAACACAACTGTGATCTGTGTTATGAGTTATCAGGGGCGGTGGTTGATTTGTTCTTAAGGAGTTATTAAGAGTTCTCTTATTTCACCATTGGTCTTCTATGTTTAGAAGATGTTCCTGGATTGAGGGGGAGTAAAAGTTGTCTTCTGCTATCTTGAAGTTGTTGTTTGTTGGTGCTGATGCAATTAAGTTCTTCAGAGTGTTGCAAAGAACATGTCGAACAAGATGTTGAGACATTATTTTCAATTGAAGATCTATTGTTGTGTGCAGTAGCTTCTGAACACTACCGCCGAGGGTTATAATTTTATATTGCTGAAATCTCCTAGATGGCAATTGTTTTTAGATTATTTGTTTTAGGCAAAATTTTCCAAGGGGGAGATTGTTAGTTCTCTTGTTTTAGGATTGACTTAATTTTTGTAAAACAAATAATAGTAGCAATCATGTAATGTAGAATAGGATGTATAAACTTGCTAAGAAGAACAGGTACAACAAGAAGTCTTATTACAATGTCAGAACATGTTGTGTTGAACTTTTTCAATAAATGAAACAACATGTCGAAGAAGATGTCTTTGACATCGTGCCTACTGAGCTGGATTAATGAGATTCAATTTATTCTTAACAAAGGCAGAATATTCAGGAGAATATTATGCATCATATGTGGCGCATATTTAAAGGTCTAGAAAATTCAATCAGAAATCAAGGAGAATGAAGACTTTCTAAATAAGGAGATTATTTAGGAAACTAAAGATTGAAGACCTTTCTTGGGACAAAAGTTTCTGCAGTTTATTACAGGTGACTTGCTGTGATTGAAGGCTCAAAACCAGTTGGGTAACATGTTATAAATAGAAGGATTTGTAACCTAGAAAATACACGACTCAAGATGTAGAAGTCTAGGGTTTTGTCAAGGTAAACCTCTCGGTTTGTGGGAAGGTTACCATGTTCACCTCGAAGCCTATAGGTAAGAGGTGTATTGTTCTTGGAGGAAGCTTTGAAGCAACTCCAGGATGTGTTAGGAGCAAAGCTAACAAACTGTGGAGTTTTGGCTTGGAGACTTAGCTAGGTTGTCTTGGAAGTGTGTCTTCCAAATTGTATATATGTGTGATCAGAATCTTGATGAAGGGTCATCGATGGAGTGACTGAGGTGTTGACTGTTAGACATCATTGCGATAATTGGAAGTGGAATTGGGATATTCCATATCTAGGGAGGACCTAGGTAGAAGGGTCATTGAGTAGTGATTAAGTGCGTAGATCGTCAACGAGTGTGTTGGCTGTAGGGTCTATAAATTGATACTACTGATAATGGACTTCATTCCTGGCTTGGTAGCCCCCAGATTAGGTGTTATTGTATACTGAACTGGATAAACAATTCTGGTGTGTTCTTTATATTTTTAGTACTTTTTCATCTTGCATGTGTGTTTGCGTCAGATCAGATATCTCGACATCCTTATAGGACATCTGAGTCTGTTGTACCAGAATTTTAAAAATATATCTCTGAAACAAACTAACATTAAACAAAAAAAGATATACCCAGATATACATCTCCGAAAATTAATTTTTTTTTTAAAAATTATATAAAATATTTTACATATTAATAGAATGTATTAAGAAATTCTCTTTAAATTCTATCTTATCCTTTATCCCAATTCTATTAAGTTTCATAAATATTTTTTAAATCAAATACAATACAATTGAATTTATTTGGTGTAATCCCTCTTTTTTTAAGTGCACCTTTAGAAGTATGTATAATCCCAAGGCAAACTATGGGATGGCTTTAGTCATAATAATTGTTGTAGTATATATATAATTAAGCTGGTCATTCCAAAGGAGAAACATCTTAATCAACCACAAAACATACACCTACATCAACGCATTATTATCGCGATATCTTTAGATGGTGCTTTATTCATGTTGGCCCCTCTACGAGCACACATCATAGCAAACACTAATTCTTTCACTAAATATGTCTTGTTTGTTGGTTTTAGTTTTATTTTATACTCCATCCTCCAAGGAAAGAAACCATTAACTATCACACTAAAATTATTGTATCCTTCTCTTACCCTAGCTAAAATTATTGCTTTCCTCACTGAATATCGTAGGCATTAGGAAAGCAAAGCAGGTGATTACTTTTTCTGATTTTTATTATAAGTCGTTTTTGGGGGGAAATTATAACACAATATAAGTTGTTTTACAATTTCAATAAATAATTAATAATATTTTTTCTATTATATACTTAAATATTTATTATCCTTTCTCATTTCGGTTATGTAAATTTATTTTTCACACGTCATTAATAAATAATAAATTTATATAAAAAATTAAAATTTCTTATTTTTATACAATAATAATTTTTTTTTTTTTATATGTGTGAAAAATCTAAAACGACTTATATAAAAAACGGAGGTAGTAAATTATAATATCTCAAACTTTTAACATCACATCTCTATATTAAGTTATATAGATTATGTTTTTAACATTATATAGATATTGGTTATTGTGAGTCTGTTTTCCTTTGTTTTTTATGTTTAAAAATAATTAAGTTAAATGTAATTTCTGTCTCTCTATTTTTTTTAATTTTAATTTCCATTTTAAAAAATAAACAATTTTTTAGTTCTCTTATGTCACTTTTTTTGGGTTTTGTTGGCCCCTCCTTATTTTTGTGTTATCGCAGATGAAAAATGATGGTGCCATGTTATTTAATAAGTTGATCAAATATTTTTAATTTTCACATCATTTATCAAATAATTTCTTAATAAAATAAAAATATGAAAAAGCTATTAAAATAGAATTTCATAACTATTAGGTTTTCATTTCATTCTCTCATTTGTGAGAAGTTTTCTTCAGTTGCGTAAGAAGTTTTCATTTCATTCTCTCGTTCGTAAGAAGTTTTCATTTAAAAACGAATAGATTCAAACTTGATTCAAAGATGTGCAATCATGAAGGAGATTTAATAAACGATAATAATAAAAATGAAACGAAAACGATAAGATTAGCAACAAAATAACCACATTGAGCGTGTTTCCCTGAATGTGTCAAGGACATGCAAGTGTAAATTAACTATGTAATGTTTTATTTTTTATTTTATCAATGTTAATTTAGCTTCATTCTGCATCTGTCCTTCTGATTATGTGTCTCTGTAACTTCCAGAAATGTACCTCCATAAGATTTACGGATATGCATTTCCAAATTAAATTCATTCAAATAATTAGGGTATGACTCAAAAATAAATGTGATGTGTATGTTTGTGTGCGTGCGAAGATGTATCTCCAAAATCTCAAAATATTTTTTATTTTTCTCAAAGATGTGGTCGTAATCATTAAGATGCCTCAAGCAATTTCTCTAACTGAATATGCCATATTACGTGATGACTACTCCTCAATATCATATTTCTGAATAAACTCACACACATTTCCTTATAGCCCAATTGTATTTAAACTTATTAATTATGTCAAAATAGTTCACTTATATTTCATAAATAATAGAATTTTGTATTTTGATATTGATATAAGATCAATATATATATATATATATATATCAATATATATATATATCAATATATATATATATATATATATATATATATATATATATATATATATATATATATATATATATATATATATATATATATATATATATATATATATATATATATATATATATATATATATATATATATATATATATATATATATATATATATATATATATATATATATATATATATATATATATATATATATATATATATATATATATATATATATATATATATATATATATATATATATATATATATATATATATATATATATATATATATATATATATATATATATATATATATATATATGAAAAAATAACATTCGTTATCTATCAAAAGAACTTTCACATGTGTACTAAAACAATACTCACGTGCGTACCAAAATATTGAATCCGTTCAAATCAAACTGAACCATTTATTTCAAAACAACTTTCTGCTTTTTGAGTTTAGAGTATTCCACAGATTTGTGAAAACCCTATTCGAAGAAAAACTTTACATCCTTTCATCAGACCACACCGTTCTTCATCTTCACACTGACAAGTTTGTCCATTCATCCTTATATTTTTCAGTTTCGGTTCTCGCAGCCTCCGTTTATCCTTCTAGTTTTTTTTATCTCTTTTGGTATTATGTCTCGTCTTTTCTCTACATGTTTCTTTCTATCTCTTCATAAGCTATGGTTCAATGAGGTAGAGCAAGGCAACAAGACAACCATGGTGAAACGCTCATTTGCTACTTCCCGCCATGCGTTTGATAATATTTCCCAACTAGATATCTTTTGTATTGAGTAGAGGATAAACACAATTTTGCATTGTCTAATGGTTTCTACTCAAATAGGAGATTTACATTGTCCATTTTGAGAATTTCATTGTTGCTCTGATGGTTGAGATGGGAGCAAAGGTATTTCTCATTTGGTGTCTCATCTTAAGATACTACACCTATATAGTGATAAACGGAAAAATGTCATACATAATGCAATTGAGAATGATTGTGATTTATTTATGGCTTTGGAAGAGTCTTTGAGTGTGATTGAGCAATGGCTATGTGGAAAGTGTATGAGCATTCATGCCATGATTCGGGCATCTCATCATCCTGATGGTCTTGTTCGCGCCACTCATGAGACATAAGGGGTCTGGAGTCACATTGTGGGTATTGTTAAACCATTATCCTCTATTGGCTCTGATAACTTCAAAGTAAACGAGGAGCTTATTTTGGATGCAAGGTTGTTAGAGAGAATTCTTACCGCACCCATTTTCACTGTGAAGAGTTGTTACCTTGAAAATCTTAAGGTATTCAAGCATGTGTATTAAATGAGGATATTCTCATAAGCTAAGTATTAAATGAGGATATTCTCATAAGCTAAGGGTCATTCTCTAAAGTAGGGGATTTTGGGAAATTGGAGCCAAAGTGTTTGAAATTTTGGTTTTATTAAACTAGATTTAATGTTTAAAGGGAATGTCACGCCAAACTGTCAAAATTGAGCCAGGTCAACCAAAAGGAAATAAAAGAATATATGTTAAGAAATGGTCAAAATTGGTTTAGTCGACCAAAGGGTGAAAGACAAGGAAAATGGTTAAAATTACTTTTTGTCAACCAAAAGGGTTTCTGGACTTAGAGGAATTGTTGTTGATTTTTAAATCTTGCCAAAGGGAAAGTGTCGAAGCGAGTCAGAAGCGGTTTACTTTCAGAAGCTAGGAGCGGGAAGATTTAAATTTCAAAGTCATCAGCAGTTACCAGCGGTTTACAATTTGTTTAAGCGCCAAATAGATGGCGACATCCAGTGAAGCGGTTGTCTCAAGATTTTAATATTGTCCGTAGATTTCATCTAGGCAGTTACATTATAAATATTATAAATAAGCAGATTTAGTGTAGTTTTTGGTGTGTTCACTTGTATGCTCAAAGCACTTGTCAAAACTATGTCATTCTGAGTGTTAGGAAACAAAGATTGAAGAAGTGCTTGACGTACGTGATCACCACTTTTATTTCAATGCAAATCCTTTATTTTTCAATTATCTCTTTTGAATACTTTATTTGCTTTCTATGTACTGTCGAACAAAGTCTTTACGTTATTTTCTACTTCGCGTAAAAAATTCAATGCTCTTTGTCGGTCACGAGTCACTAGTCAGTTAGCTTATAGAATCTTGTTTTCATACGAATACGTTCTGCCGGTCATGAGTCACCAGTCATTCAATCGATTCATAGTGTGGAAAGTCATTATACTTGTTCCCTTAATCACATAAAACCATTTCCCTTGATAAGGATTTCAATATAATAAGTATAATAATAAAACTCTTAGCACATGTCTTAAGATCAACTGGTCGATCTTGAGAGTTACCCTTAGTTTTAGGACTTTGGGAGGACCAGCAGTTGTTTACCATTTTCCACAGTAAACAAGAGTATACCTCTAAGTTGTTGTCTTGCTTTCTCTCAAACATTAAAATATGCTCTTTACAAGGTGGTTGTTGATCTAGGATCAATAGGTGCATGGGTTCAGTTGTTACTTCTCCCTAGTTGTACATTAAATTTGGTTAAGCCTTAGAATAGGTGGGATCGTAGGTCTGGAAATCGGAAGTCTTTCCAGCAACACCATATTTTGGAGTGTTTAGCTACTTGGAGAGACGCAAATGATCTTGCCAAGTTAGTTGATAGTGTGTTGGGAAGCTCAGAGCAAGGTAAATTGGGTTATAGGGATGTTCATACTCGGGAGAAAGATAATAATAAGAGCTCTAATGTCAAGCAATGTCTCTGTAAAGTTGCAGATGACCATTTCACAATAGTTGTAAAAGTGTTAGGGTCATCCGGTGTGACCCTCTATAATGAACATATAATGAAGGCTTTAGAGGCTAAGCAGTAAGCACTTATGTAATGCCCATAATTTAATTAATTATTTAATTAAAATATTTTTGGAATATTTGTGAAATTGTGTTGTGATTAGTTGAATTTAATTGTTTTATTAAGTGGTGAAATAATATTAGAAGGATAATATTATTTGATGTGGGCTTGTTTTAAAGGAATGAAAGTAGTATTAAGGGGGTGTGGCAGTCTTAAGCCCATTAAGGAATAAAGAGAATAATATGTTTATTTTATTATTGTTAGAAATAAGGAGAAAAGAAGAAGCAGTAAGAAGAATAAGGGTTAGAGAAAGAACGTGAAAGCTGTTGGAAAAGAGGAAAGAGGCAGAACGGAAAATCAACCAGAAAAGTTATAGAGCAACCTTCAATCCAAGGTAAGGGTGGGATTATGACTCTATAATAGGGTTTATGATGACTGGTTTATGGGATTAGATGTGAAAATGTTGTCTTGTTCATGATTGAATTATATGTTGTTGTATGATGAGAATCGATGATTGAAAGATAAATAATGATGTCCCAATGTTGTATATATGATGTAGAATTATAGGATAATTGTAAGTGATGATTTTCTATGATTAGGGGATGTTTTTAGGGCCTAAAGTATGGAAACCATAGTGAAAACGCAGTGTAATCGCAGAAAATATCCATGACATAGTAGTATGTGTTGACCCCAAATGTTATGTATCGATACAAGAAGGCCTTTAGACTCAAGATGAGTCGACACGAAGGAGTCCTGCGTCGATACATGAGAGCTTTTAGACTCAAGATGAGTTGATACGTAGGAGCATGTATCAATACATGCAGTGTTGCAGACTCAGTATGAGTCGATACAAGAGGGTATGCGTCGACTCATGTAGCGTGTTCAATTCGGTACGCGTCGACCTAAGACTTTATGCGTCGATCCATGTTGTCTGGTTTTGGCAGAATCATTTGGAAAAGGTTGTAACTTGAGTTTTCGGACTCCGTTTGAGGTGTCGTTGGAAGCATTAAATAGATAACACGATGAACTTCATTCTTAAGGATTAAAATGAAGAATAGGAAGTATAATCCTAGTATCCAAATTAGGACTAGAGTTAATTCTCGTGTTAATCGCTGTGTTGGTTTTTGTGAAGAATGATGAGGACGAGGCATTTATAGATTACTGTCTTGTTTGTAACAGTAGGATTAATGATGATAATGAGGTAGTATTACAGAATAGTAATATGCAGAGGTTTGGTAATTTAGAAGTAATCCTTAGTTGATTAACTGGTTATATGCAATATCATGTTGTATGCCTATGGCCAACGTTGTGAAATTGATGAGTTATTGTTGTATTATTGTATGGCTGAGTTATTGATGAAATGATGTTAATGAGATTTTGTTTGATGAATTATGATGTATAAATGATGTTTGATGAATTATGATGATAAATGATGTTGGCGAACGATGTTGATGCAAGATGTTGAGATGCCTCTAATAATGGGGCAACTATTAAAATGTAGGCTTATGGCCAACGATGATGTTTGTGTTGAGATGTTGTTAATTGTAGTGTTGTCATTACATTCATGATTGTGTTGCATACATTGCATTTCAAGATGGAGCTTATGCTCGTTAATATGGCATGTATTGGCGAATATTGAGATGAAGGCTTATGCCTTGTTAATGCTTATATTTATTGGCAGATTTTTAAGATGGGAGTTCTGCTCCAATGGTACCATATACATTTGCATAGTATTGAGTCGCATTATATGATTGCATAAAGAGGCTGTGAATTAATGTGATGAATGTGTATTATAGTTGGTATTTCCGTTGCGATTATTGTTGATTATGAGATGAGAAGTGGTGATGTTATGTGATCTAATTTAATATATTAATTATCATACATTTTATTATATTGTTAGATATCTCACCTCTTCTGTTTGAATGTTACCCTTACGTTGGTAACATGCAGGTAATCGTGAGTGAAGGTTGTATACCTTCAGTAGTTCGAGTCGGTGTCATTGCTCTGTTATGTAACACTCGGGGGGATGAATGCTTGTTGCTTTTGATTATTGATTATTCAGTTGTTGAACTTTAAGTTGATTATCATTAAATATGTGTTGTTTTGAAGTTGTTGTAACAATGATAAAGATGTTATTAAGAATTTCGCTACTTAGATGTTAAATTGTTGAATTACTTAATTAAAGTATTTATGTTGATGGTTCATCCTAAGTTTTAAAGTGTTATGTATCCACGATGAATGCAATGTATTTTCTTTTAAAGTTGAATTTGTGGCATCCTGATTCGTTGTATGAATTTTATGACTCTTATTTGCGTACATTATTGTCGGGTAGAATTGGGGTGTTATAAAGTTGGTATCAGAGCAAAAGGTTGGTCTGACCTTGTTGTCGAGTCGTAGTTGTCTAACAATCGAGTATTGTTAATTTAAGTTCTAACCGTTGTTTATGTTGTAGTGATAAGTTGAGATGGCTGGAAGGAATGATGTTGCACTTGCTGCTGCTTTAGAAGCAATGGCTCATGCGATGGAGAATCAACCGAATGCTGACGGGAATGCTGGATCTCGTAGTTTGGCAACTTTCCAGAGAGAGAATCCGCCTACGTTCAAGGGAAAGTATGATCCTGACGGAGCATTGGATTGGTTGAAAGAGATTGAGAGAATCTTCTGTGTGATGGACTACACTCTAGCGCAGAAGGTTTGTTATGGTACTCGTATGCTATCAGTCGAGGCTGATGACTGGTGGCTAGAGACTTGTCAGAGATTGAAAGTTGCAGGTGAGAATGTCACTTGGGCTGTGTTCTGTAGGGAATTTTTGAGGAAGTACTTCCCTGAAGATGTCCGTGGTAAGAAGGAAATTGAGTTCCTTGAGTTGAAGCAAGGGAATATGTCGGTTGTTGAGTATGCTGCCAAGTTTTCTGAGTTGGCTAAGTTTTATCCGCACTATGTTGAGGCAGATGCTGAGTTTTCGAAATGTATCAAGTTTGAGAACGGGTTGCACCCATAGATCAAGAAGGCAGTTGGATACCATAAGATCTGTGTCTTTGTTGATTTGATTGATAGTTGCAGGATTTTTGAGGAGAATAATAATGCTCATTACAAGATTATCAGTGAGAAGAGGGGTAAGCACCAACAAAATCGTGGTAAGCCTTATGACACCCCAACTGGTAAAGGTAAATAAAAAGTTACTCAGGGTCAGAGGACTAGTGGGAGAGATGCTCCTGCTGGTGTGGTTTGTTTTAAATGTGGGAAGCCTGGGCATAAGAGTAATGTGTGTACTACTGAAGTAAATAGGTGTTTCCGTTGTGGTAAGAACGAACATGTTGTATTTGAGTGCAAGCATAAGGATGTGATTTGTTTCAACTGTAGTGAAGAAGGGAACATTGGTAGTCAGTATCAGAAACCAAAGAGGGCGCAGACAAGTGGTAAAGTGTTTGCTTTGGTTGAGGATCAGACAGCTGTTGAGGACAGACTTATCAGAGGTACATGTTTCATTAATAGTACTCCTTTAATTACTATTATTGATATTAGTGCTACTCACTGTTTTTATTGCTGCTGATTATGTTGAAAGATTGGGTCTTATATTGTCTTCTTTGAATGGAGAAATGGTCATCGATACTCCAGCCAAGGGGTCGGTGACTACTTCTTTTGTGTGTTTGAAGTTTCCCTTGTCGATCTTCAACAGAGACTTTGCGGTTGATTTGGTTTGTTTACCGTTAAGAGGTTTGGATGTGATTTTGGGTATGAACTGGTTAGAGCATAACTATGTTCATATTAACTGTTATGACAAGTCTGTGAGGTTTTCTACTCTTGAAGAAGAGGAAGGTAGTTTATTGTCTGCTAAACAGGTGAGAAAGTTGATGCAAGAGGAAGCACAAATGTTCTCGTTGATGGCGTCGTTATCTGTAGAGACTCGAGCTATAATTGAGGAATTGCAGGTGGTGTATGAATTTCCTGAAGTTTTCCCTGATGAGATTCCTAATGTACCGCCAGTGAGGGAATTTGAGTTTGCTATTGATCTTGTACCTGGTACCAGACCTATGTCTATGGCACCATACATGATGTCTGCATCTGAATTGTCAGAGTTAAAGAAACAATTGGAAGAGTTGCTTGAAAATAAGTTTGTAAGACCAAGTGTATCGTCGTGGGGTGCTCCAGTGTTGTTGGTAAAGAAGAAAGATGGAAGTATGAGGCTCTGTGTTGATTATAAACAGCTGAATAAAGTGACGATTAAGAACAAGTATCCGCTTCCAAGAATAGATGACTTGATGGACCAATTGGTGGATGCTCGTGTGTTTAGTAAGATTGATTTGAGGTCGGGTTACCATCAGATTAAGGTGAAGGATGAAGATATCCAGAAGACGGCTTTCAGAACACGTTATGGACATTAAGAGTATTCGGTGATGCCTTTCGGTGTTACTAATGCACCGAGAGTATTCATGGAATATGTGAATCGAATCTTTCATACTTATTTGGGTCGGTTCGTAGTGGTGTTCATTGATGATATTTTGATTTACTCTAAAACAGAAGAAGAGCATGTTGAACACTTAAGAATAGTGTTGCAAGTTTTGAAAGAGAAGAAGTTGTATGCAAAGTTGCCCAAGTGTGAATTCTGGTTAAAGGAGGTTAGTTTTCTTGGTCATGTGATCTCAGGTAGTGGCATTATTGTAGATCCATCGAAGGTTGATGCTGTGTTGCAATGGGAAACTCCGAAGTCAGCTACTGAGATTAGAAGCTTTTTGGGATTAGTTGGTTATTATAGAAGGTTTATTGAAGGTTTTTCTAAGTTGGCACTTCCGTTGACTAAGTTGACTTGTAAAGGTAGAGTTTATGTTTGGGATGTTCAATGCGAAGAAAGTTTTACAGAATTGAAGAAGAGGTTGACGTCGACTCCGATTTTGATGTTACCTAATCCAGGAGAGCCTTTTGTAGTGTATTATGATGCTTCTAAGATGGGTTTAAGAGGTGTGCTTATGCAGAATGATAAGGTAGTTGCTTATACGTCAAGGCAGTTGAGGACTCATGAGAAGAACTATCCTACGTATGATTTAAAGCTTGTTGCAGTTGTCTTTATGTTGAAGATTTGGAGGCATTATCTTTATGGTTCTAGATTTGAAGTGTTTAGTGACCATAAGAGCTTAAAATATCTTTTTGATCAGAAGGAGTTGAATATGAGGCAACAGAGATGGTTGGAATTATTAAAGGATTATGATTTCGGTTTGAATTATCATCCAGGAAAAGTGAATGTGGTAGCTGATGCGTTGAGTCGAAAGACTTTACATATGTCAGTAATGATGGTTAAAGAGTTGGAATTAATTGAACAGTTCAGAGATATGAGCTTAGTTTGCAAGGTGACGCCGCAGAGTGTTATGTTAGGTATGCTGAAGATTAATAATGAATTTCTATACAGTATCAGAGAAGCTCAGAAGTTGGATGTGAAACTGATAGATTCGATGGTTGGAATCGATCAGCCTGAGAATAGTGATTTTAAGCTAGATGCTCAGGGTGTGTTGAGATTTCGTAATCGGATTTGTATTCTTGATGATGCTGAGATGAAGAAAGTGATACTTAAAGAGAGTCATAGAAGTAAGTTGAGTATTCATCCAGGAGCTACAAAGATGTATCAAGATTTGAAAGGTTTGTTTTGGTGGCCTGGAATGAAGAGTGATGTGGCTCGGTTTGTGTATGCATGTTTGACTTGTTAGAAGTCAAAAGTTGAACATCAGAAGCCTGCAAGGTTGATGCAACCGTTAGAAGTTCCAGAATGGAAATGGGATAGCATTTCAATGGACTTTGTGACGGGGTTGCCTAATACTTTAAGAGGACGTTATTCGATTTGGGTGATTGTTGATAGGCTTACGAAGTCGGCTCATTTTATTCCTATTAACATCAGTTTTCAAGTGTCGAAGTTGGTTGAGATTTACACTAGAGTGATTGTTAAGTTGCATGGTGTTCCTTTGTGCATTGTGTCAGATAGATATCCAAGATTTACTTCTGATTTTAGGAAGAGTTTGCAAGAAGCGTTGGGTTCTAAGTTGAGGTTGAGTTCAGCATACCATCCTCAGACAGATGGTCAGACTGAACGAACTATCCAATCGTTGGAAGACTTGCTGAGGGCATGTGTTCTTGAGCAGGGAGGTTCGTGGGATACTTATCTTCCGTTGATAGAGTTCACCTATAATAATAGTTATCATTCCAGTATTGGGATGACACCTTTTAAAGCGTTGTATGGCCGAAGATGTAGAACTCCTTTATGTTGGCATGAATCTGGTGAAAGTGTAGTACTTGGACCTGAACTTGTTCGTGAGACTACTGAGAAGGTAAAGTTGATTCGAGAAAAGATGAAAGCTTCCCAAAGTAGACAAAAGATTTATCATGACAAGCGAAGGAAAGATTTAGAATTTCAAGCGGGTGACCATGTGTTTTTGAGAGTTACATCTGTGACCGGTGTTGGGCGAGCATTGAAGTCTAAGAAGCTCACTTCTCGTTTTATTGGACCATATCAGATTTCAGAGAGAGTGGGGAATGTTGCTTATAGAGTGGATTTACCGCCTAATCTTTCGAATTTGCATGATATGTTTCATGTGTCGCAACTCCGGAAGTATATTTCAGATCCATCTCATGTGATTCATATGGATGATGTGCAAGTACGGGATAATCTTACGGTGGAGACGATGCCTGTACGGATCCCGGATCATGAAATAAAGACTCTGAAGGGCAAAGAGATTGCTTTGGTTAAAGTGGTTTGTCTAGGAGCTGTCGGAGAAAGCATGACTTGGGAGTTGGAGAGCAAGATGCGGGACTCCTATCCTGAGTTGTTTGATTAAGGTAAATTTTCGAGGACGAAAATATTCTATGTGGGGGAGAGTTATAACGCACGTAATTTAATTAATTATTTAATTAAATTATTTTTGGAATATTTGTGAAGTTGTTTTGTGATTAGTTGGATTTAATTATTTTATTAAGTGATGAAATAATATTAGAAGGATAATATTATTTTATGTGGGCTTGTTTTAAAGGAATGGAAGTAGTATTAAGGGGGTGTGGTAGTCTTAAGCCCATTAAGGAATAAAGAGAATAATAGGGTTATTTTATTATTGTTAGAAATAAGGAGAGAATAAGAAGCAGTAAGAAGAATAAGGGTTAGAGAAAGAACGTGAAAGATGTTGGAAAAGAGGAAAGAGGCAGAACGGAAAATCAACCGGAAAAGTTATAGAGCATCCTTCAATCAAAGGTAAGGGTGGGGTTCTGACTCTATAATAGGGTTTATGATGATTGGTTTATGGGATTAGATGTGAAAATTTTGTCTTGTTCATGATTGAATTATATGTTGTTGTATGATGAGAATCGATGATTGAAAGATGAATAATGATGTCCCAATGTTGTATATATGATGTAGAATTATAGGATAATTGTAAGTGATGATTTTCTATGATTAAGGGATGTTTTTAGGGCCTAAAGTGTGGAAACCATAGTGAAAATGCAGTGTAATCGCAGAAAATATCCATGACAGAGCAGTGTGTGTTACCCCAAATGTTATGTATTGATACAATAAGGCCTTTTAGACTCAGGATGAGTCGACACGAAGGAGTCTTGCGTCGATACATGAGAGCTTTTAGACTCAGGATGAGTCGATACGTAGGAGCATGTATCGATACATGCAGTGTTGCAGACTCAGTATGAGTCGATACAAGAGGGTATGCGTCTACTCATGTAGCGTGTTCAGTTCGGTACGCGTCGACCTAAGACTTTATGCGTCGATCCATGTTGTCTGGTTTTGGATGAATCATTTGGAAAAGGCTGTAACTTGAGTTTTAGGACTCCGTTTGAGTTGTTGTTCGAAGCGTTGAATAGCTAACGCGATAAACTTCATTCTTGAGGATTAAAATGAAGAATAGGAAGTATAATCCTAGTATCCAAATTAGGACTAGAGTTAATTCTCGCGTTAATCGCTATGTTGGTTTTTTTGAAGAATGACGAGGACGAGGCGTTTATAGATTACTGTCTGGTTTGTAACAGTATGATTAATGATGATAATGAGGTAGTATTATAGAATAGTAATATGCAGAGGTTTGGTAATTTAGAAGTAAGCCTTAGTTGATTAACTGGTTATAATCAATATCATGTTGTAGGCTTATGGCCAACGTTGCGAAATTAATGAGTTACTGTTGTATTACTGTACTTGTTTGATGAATTATGATGTATAAATGATGTTTGATGAATTATGATGATAAATGATGTTGGCGAACGATGTTGATGCAAAATATTGAGATGCCTCTAATAATGGGCAGCTATTAAGATGTAGGCTTATGGCCAACAATGATGTTTGTATTGAGATGTTGTTAATTATGGTGTTGTCATTACATTCATGATTGTGTCGCATACATTCCATTTCAAGATGGAGCTTATGCTCGTTAAGATGGCCTGTATTGGCGAATATTAAGATGAAGGCTTAGGCCTTGTTGATGCCTCTATTTATTGGCATATTTTTAAGATGGGAGTTCTACTCCAATGGTACCACATGCATTTGCATAATATTGAGTCGCATTATATGATTGCATAAAGAGATTGTGAATTGATGTGATGAATGTGTATATAGTTGGTATTTCCGTTGCGATTATTGTTGATTATGAGATGAGAAGTGGTGATGTTATGTGATCTAATTTAATATATTAATTATCATAGGTTTTATTATATTGTTATATATCTCACCCCTTCTGTTTGAATGTTACCCTTACGTTGGTAACATGCAGGTAATCGTGAGTGAAGGATGTATACCTTCAGTAGTACGAGTCGGTGTCATTGCTCTGATATATAACACTTGGGGGGATGAATGCTTGTTGCTTTTGATTATTCAGTTGTTGAACTTTAAGTTGATTATCATTAAATATGTGTTATTTTGAAGTTGTTGTAACGATGATAAAGATGTTATTAAGAATTTCGCTGCTTAGATGTTATATTGTTGAATTACTTAATTAAAGTATTTATGCTGATGGTTCATCCTAAGTTTTAAAAAGTGTTATGTATCCATGATGAATGCAATGCGTTTTTTTTAAAGTTGAATTTGTGGCATCTTGATTTGTTGTATGAATTTTACGACTCTGATTTGCATATATTATTGCCGGGTAGAATTGGGGTGTTACAACTTATACGGACCACCTCCCTCCATACCGACCACCTTATTCTCAGAATCTCCCCTAGTGATTGTTGAAGATACTATCTTCAAGTGTATTAAATCCTTTCCCAAGGGGATGTCATGTGGTAGAGATGACTTGCATGCTCAACATATTTAGATGCACTGTGTGGAAAAGGTTCTACTATGACGAAATATAATTTACACATAATCACTCTAGTTGTTAACTTATGGCTCGGAGGAAGATGTCCCGTGAGTTTGGAAGAGTTTGTTGTCTCTGCACCATTGACACCGTTATTAAATCCTGATGGTGGGATACGACCAATTACTGTGGGTTCTATTTGGAGGTGGTTGGTATCCAAGGTTGCTATGAAAAATGTCAGTAAAGATACGACGTGATACCTCAATGACTTTCATTTTGGAGTTGGGGTATCGGGTGGTGCTGAGGACATTTTGCATAGTGTCAACAGGGTGTTAAGCAAGCGACACAGAGATGGTTCCTTGGTTATAATCACTGTAGATTTCTCGAATACTTTCAACATGGTAGATCGACCAGCCTTATTGCGCGATGTGAGGGTGAGATGCCCATCTATTTCTCTGTGGATTGAGTTTCTTTATGGCCAAGGAACAAGGTTGTACCCTTGGGATGAACATATTATGTCAGCCACCAGAGTGAAACAAGGTGACCTGTTAGGCCCGCTCCTTTTTTCTCTGTTGTTACACCCACTCATTCATCGGGTTAGGGAAAATTATAAGCTTATTTTGCATGCCTTGTATCTTGATGATGTGACTATTATAGGGGATTCACAGGGGGTGGCTAAAGCCTTTGTTATCATTCGGGAGATAGGTCCAGGATTAGGTCTTGAATTTAATATTCGTAAGACTGGGATCTTTTCGCCTTTATGTGATGGTAGTAAACTTTGTGAGGATATGTTCCCGTCAGAAATTGGGAGGCCGTTATTAAGGATGAAGTTGCTTGGAGGGGTTGTTAGTCAGGATGACGGTTTCATTAAGGAGTTGTCCAAGAAGAGAGATGCAAGGGCTATTAATTTAATGCACCTTCTATCATTACTAAGGGATCCTTAAAAGTGAGCTTCTTCTACTTTGATCCTTCTACAGTTTATTTCAGTGAGATGGATATTGAATAGACAATGAAAGATCTTCAGGCGCAAAATACCCAGTTTCAACAGAAGCTCTTGACTCTGACAAAAGGACAAGAGGAGTTTAAGACTCTACTGGCCAAAGAAAAGAAAAAGAAAGCGAAGAAACCAACCGGTATTGTGATCATGGCAAGAAGGTTCAAAGGACAAGCCAGACGAACTTTGGACTTTGCAACATCATCAGATGAAGGAGATAATCAAGAAGACAGGACCAAGGAAACGAACAACAACCCAGCATCCGAAGAGGAGGAAGAGCCTGACTACTCTGAGGAACAGTATCCTCCTCCTGATAATAAATACAAAGAGCTAGAGGATCGTTTGAATGCTATGGAGGTCCAGAGGGTACCCAGATTGGATTTTGAAGAGTTAGGACTTGTCTCAGGGGTTGTCATCCCGCAGAAATTCAAGGTCCCCACTTTCGCTAAATATGACGGTGTCTCTTGCCCGAAGCTGCATTTAAGATCATACGTCAGAAAGATTCAACCCCATACGGCTGATAAAAATCGGTGGGTGCATTTTTTCCAAGAGAGCTTATCCGAGACACAGTTGGATTGGTTCTATCAGTTGGAAGGGACAAATATTCGCAATTGGGAAGATTTGGCTGCCGCCTTCTATAAACAGTACCAGTATAATGCTGACTTAGCTCCAACTCGGATGCAATTGCAAGGCATGTCTATGGGTGCAAGTGAAGGTTTCAAAGCCTATGCTCAAAAATGGAGGGATCTCGCAGGCAGAGTCCAGCCCCCTCTATCTGACAGAGAGTTAGTGGATATGTTCTTAGTCACCTTATCAGGTCCATTCTTCAACCACCTGATCAGAAGTTCCTCAGCTGGATTTACTAAACTAATCATGACTGGTGAGCGGGTCGAAGCCGGTATAAAAGTGGAAAAATTCAAAGAGACGCATCCTCGAGCACAATGAAGAAACCCTTCACTGGTAAGAAGGAGGCCAGTGTTATTTATAATCCGAGAGATCAGAGCAGAGCGGGATACTATCCAACGGTAAGTGCTGTAATAATACCTAGGACTGCGGCTACCCCACAACACAACAATCAGCAAAGGATAGAAAGACCACAAAGACAGTTCACCCAGATCAACATGACATTGACAGAGGTTCTACCCCATCCGTTGAGATCTAACTTGGAAAATTTAAAAGAGGCTCCTAAGAATCCTAATATTTCCTCTCCTCGATACAATCCGAATGCCCGGTGCGCCTATCATTATGGGAGTCCTGGTCATGACACAAATGACTGTTGGGCACTAAGAAATAAAGTACAAGATTTGATTGAAGCCAAGGAGATTGAGTTTGATGCTCCGGAGAAGCCCAATGTCATAACTGCTCCCATGCCTAAGCACAACCATGGAGTCAACGCCATTGATACTGATCTATTCATAACCTCGGTGGACGAAGTTTCTACTCCTCTTATGATTGTTAAGAAGAATTTACCGTTGGCCGCCTTATTTCCAGGTTGTAGTGAAGGTTGCCACATGTGTTCATTTCTACCTTCTGGTTGCCATGAAGTCATGTGTTCAACGCCTGATGGACAACAAAGAAATTTTGTTCGAGAAAACTCTGGTCCCGTTGTTCCATCTGAAGACGGTGCTATTATAACCATTTCTGCCAGTCCTTCCAAGGCCTCCTCGAGAAGACCTGTTAGGATTACACCCGCTACGAGAATCGCTCTGTTGATAATCACATGTCATGGTCCTATCTCGTACGCCTCGGACAAAGCTGTCCCTTGGCATTATGGCGCCAATGTTTACTATCATAGCGTTAAGCAAAACTTAAAGACCGAAGCTGTTGATCCTGATGTTGATAACATTGTTGGGACCAGCAAAATTACTAGAAGTGGAAGGATTTTCTCTCCTGAGATCTCCTCGAAGATTGTCACTAAGCCTGTCGTTATTTCATCTTTTGCACCCGCTAGTACTTCAGTTACTACTCCTATTCTTACTCCAGTTATTACCCCTGTTGGCGAATCGTCTGATACTCGCGGCAAAGAAGTTATAGGTGAGTCTGCCCGGATGGAGGCGCCTAAGAAAATTGTTGTGGAAGCCTCTAAGCAAGAAATGGAGGAAATACTGAAAATCATTAAGAAGAGCGACTATAATATGGGGGAGCAGCTGGGGCAGACCCCCTCAAAGATATCCATGTTATCCCTATTGTTGTGCTTCAAGGCCCATGCAAAGGCTTTGATTGCATTCCTCAAAACTGTGCATGTGCCGCAAGAGACTTCAGCTGATCAATTTAAAGATTATGTGGCTAGCTTGACTGCTGACAATGGGATGGGTTTTTCAGACGCAGACTTGACACCGAAGGGAAGGAAGCATAATAATGCTCTGCATGTCTCAAATGAATGTAGGGGCACCACTATGGCTCATGTGTTGGTGGATACTGGGTCTTCACTAAATGTCCTACCTAAGAAGACTCTCGACCGACTAGATTGTGAAGGCTTGACCTTAAAGCCTAGTAACATTGTGGTAAGGGCTTTTGATGAGTCGAAAAGAATGGTGCATGGGGAAGTGAACATCCCTATCAAGGTAGGCTCTCAGACTTTCGAGTCCACCTTCTACGTGATGGACATCAGGTCATTGTACTTTTGTTTGTTGGGTCGTCCTTGGATCCACGAAGCTGGAGCTGTTACTTCTACATTACACCAAATGTTGAAGTATCTGGTGAAGGGGAAGATAGTCATTGTGCATGGCGAAGAGGAGTATATGGTGAGCCACCTGAACTCCTTCAGGTACGTAGAGATGGACGGAGAATTTATAGAGACTCCTTGTCAAAACTTTGAAGAAGTTCCCCAGATTTTGGCATCAACTAAGACCACTACCAGCACCAAACCTCCTCTGAAGATGGCTTCTCTCAAGGACGCTAGAGCAGTAGTTGAAGAAAGCAGGAATACCAATTGGGGATAACTCCCTGAATTTATTCACAAAAATGACAAGTGTGGCTTGGGCTTTACTTCGGGAGCTCAGAGGGTTGTTCGACGCGCTCGAGTTGGAGGACCTCCCCTACGCATCAGCAATCGAGAGGTCGATGCTATTGAGGACAATTAGGAAGACTTTGATATTGATAGCTGGATTTACCCGACTATCAACGGTGGACCGAGTAATTGTACGGCCAGAGATTTCATACCAGTTTCTTTTATTCCAAAATAATTTTCTTATTTGTTTGCTAAGTTTGTAATGGACAAGTTAAAACTTTTTGGCCTTGTGTCTTACCCGAGGCACAATGGTTCTATCTGTGAGGGTTATTATATGTCATCTCATATATCATCAATGAAGCATTGGACATTCTTTGCATACAAATTTTGCACTCTGTTTTTTCTTTTCTACCTTTGCTTTATCAATACAGCTATGCTCTCACACACACTCACGTATCAAACTGCAGATCCATATCCACTCTGGATCCCATTGATAACAATCCTGCTATTGCCAGTTATGACTTCAAAAATCCGATCAACCAAGACGAGGATGAAGGTGAGGACTATTGTGAGGTACCTAGAGAACTTGCTAGACTGCTATAACATGAAAAGAGGGCTATACAGCCTCATGAAGAGCCAGTTTAGACAATAAACTTGGGTACATAGATAAACAGAAAAGAGGTTAAAATAGGTGCAAATCTGGAGCTTAATGTCAAACAGAGATTAATACAGATGTTGCACGACTATGTTGAGATCTTCGTCTGGTCCTATAAAGACATGCCTGGTTTGGACACTGATATTGTGGTACATCGCCTGCCGACTAAGGAAGACTGCCCACTGCTTAAACAGCAGGTTCACCGTATGCACCCTAAAATGTCAGAGAAGATTAAGGCAAAGGTCATGAAGCAGTTCGATGCAGGTTTCTTAGCTGTCACCTCCTATCCGCAGTGGGTTGCTAACGTCGTCCCAATACCTAAGAAGGACAAAAAGGTACGGATGTGCATAGATTACAAGATCTGAACAGGGCAAGCCCCAAGGATGACTTCCCGCTTCCCCACATTGATATTCTGGTTGACAACACCGTGCAACATAAAATCTTCTCCTTATTGGATGGTTTCTCTGGCTATAACCAGATCAAGATGGCTCCTGAAGACATGGAGAAGACAACTTTTGTTACACAGTGGGGCACCTTCTGCTACAAGGTGATGCCTTTTGGGTTGAAGAATGCTGGGGAAACTTATCAGCGCGCCATGGTCGCTTTGTTCCATGATATGATTCACCATGAGATCGAAGTTTATGTCGATGACATGATAGCCAGGTCTCAGACTGAGAAAGAGCACCTTATTCATCTACAAAAGTTGTTCGACAAGTTGAAGATATACAAACTGAGGTTGAATCCGAAAAAGTGCATCTTTGGGGTAAGGTCTGATAAGCTTCTGGGTTTCATCGTCAGTGACAAAGGTATTCAGGTAGACCCCGCAAAGGTAAAGGCTATACAAGAAATTATCGCTCCCTGTACATAGAAAGAAGTTAGAGGTTTCTTGGGACGCCTGAATTATATAGTCAGGTTCATTTCACATCTAACTGCTACTTGTGAGCCAATCTTCAAGCTTCTGAAGAAAGATCAAGTGGTAAAGTGGAATAATGAATGCCAGACCGCTTTCGAAAGAATCAAGGAATACCTGCAAGAACCACCAATTATGATGCCTCCAATTGAAGGGAGACCTTTGATATTGTACCTGACAGTGCTAGACAATTCGATGGGGTGTGTGCTGGGGCAGCATGACGAGTCTGGTCAAAAAGAGCACGTAATATACTACCTTAGCAAAAAGTTTACTGACTGTGAGACACGATACTCATTGCTTGAGAAAACTTGTTGTGCTTTGGCATGGGCTGCTCGCCGACTGAGACAGTATATGCTAACTCACACCACTTTGTTGATATCAAAGATGGATCCAATCAAGTACATTTTCGAGAAGCCCGCTCTCTCCGGAAGGATAGCAAGGTGGCAAATGATCTTAACCGAATACGATATACAATATACAACCCAGAAAGCCATCAAGGGGAGTGCATTGGCTGATCATTTGGCTCATCAGGCCATGGATGACTACCAGTCCATGAATTTTGAGTTCCCGGATGAGAATATTATGCTAGTGACTGACTACGAAGAACCTGGATCGGATGAAGGACCTGAAGAAGGATCCCGATGGTCTATGTATTTTGATGGAGCCTCAAACGCACTAGGTAACGACATTGGAGCTGTAATCATATCTCCTGAGGGTTGTCATACTCCGTTCACTGCTCGATTATGTTTCAACTGCACCAACAACATGGCGGAGTATGAAGCATGTATTATGAGTCTTCGAGCTGCTATCAACCTAAGGATCAAGTTCTTGAATGTATTCAGGGATTCCGCTTTGGTGATAAGTCATATCAAAGGTGATTGGGATACAAAACATCTGAATCTCATCCCATACAAAGAGCATGTACTGACGTTGCTCCCACACTTTGAAGAAATAACCTTTGAACATTTCCCATGAGAGGAGAACCAACTAGAGGACGCGCTAGCCACCATGTCTTCCATGTTCAAAATCCAGTGGGACAACGAAGCTCCCCGAATCACCATTGGGATGTTAGATGAACCAACACACTACTGCGAGATAGATACTGAAGAGGTAGCAGACAAACCTTGGTTTCATGAAGTCAAAAGATATCTCGAGGCTCAAGAGTATCCCGAAGGGGCATCTGTCAATGATAAGAAGTTTCTGAGAAGGTTCGCTGCAAATTTCCTCCTCAGTAATGGGATCCTTTATAAACGCAACCATGACTCTACCTTACTGCGGTGTGTAGACAAGGGTGAAGCAAAGAGGATCATGACAGATCTACATGAAGGCACCTTCGGAACCCATTCCAGTGGATACACCATGGCTAAGAAGATCCTACGGGAAGGATATTATTGGTCCACTATGGAAGCCGATTGTTATCAGCACTCTCTAACTTGCCATAAATGCCAAATCTACGCTGATAAGGTGCATGTGCCTCCGGTCCTCTTGAACGTCTTGACAACTCTGTGGCCCTTTGCAATGTGGGGTATTGACATGATCGGAGAAATCAGGCCCACCGCTTCTAATGGACATTGTTTCATCCTAGTAGCCATTGATTACTTCACAGAGTGGGTTGAAGCAGCCTCTTTTGCCACGGTAACCAAGAACGTTGTGGCGCGGTTTATTCGACATAATCTGATTTGTCGATACGGTGTGCCAGAGAGAATTATTACTGACAATAGTACGAATCTCAACAACACAATGATCACCGAGCTCTGTAAATAGTTCAAGATACAACATCACAACTCTTCTCCCTACCGGCCGAAGATGAATGGCGTTGTTGAAGCGGCTAACAAGAACATCAAGAAGATTGTACAGAAGATGACGGTAACATACAAAGACTGGCATGAGATGTTACCATTTGCTCTTCATGGGTACCGTACCTCAGCACGGACATCGACAGGGGCAACACCCTACTCTCTAGTATATGGCATGAATGCAGTCTTACCCATCGAAGTCCAGATACCTTCTCTCGGGATTATGAAAGATACAGGTTTGAAAAAAGATGACTGGATCCAAACCGACTTGATCAATTAAATTTGATCGATGAGAAGAGACTTACTGCTGTCTGCCATGGTCAGACGTATCAAAAGTGAATGATTAAAGCTTTCAACAAGAAGGTCAGACGCCAAGAATATCAAGTCGGAGATCTAGTGATCAAGCGCATCATACTGCCGCAAGGTGACCCGGGGGGAAAATGGACTCCCACCTACGAAGGGCCATTTGTGGTTAAAAGCATTTTCTCAGGCGGAGCTATGATTCTGACCACCATAGATGGTGACGACCTTCCTTACCCTGTCAATACAGACATAGTGAAAAGATACTACGCATGATAAGAGACCCGCTAGGTTGACTGGCCTAGGCAAAAATAAGGGCTTCCCGGCGAACCAAAAGGGTTCCGGCAAAAACAAGGGATGAAAATGAAAAAAAATTGTACACCCGGCAAGTCGAAAACCTGAAAAGGCGACTTGGGCAAAAAAGGGTATCCCGGTGGACTGAAAACCCGAAAGGACAGTCCAGGAAAAAGTTAGGGATGAAAAGCGTATCACAATGTCCCATTGGATCACCCTGTAATTTGACCTCAATATCAACTATCAAGCTCAAATGACATCGGTCAATCTAATCATCTTATGACGAGCAGCAAAGTGAGGAGACGCTCGAAGGCATAGTGGAAATAGCGGATTTGAAACCCAATGGGATTGTTGCACATAGCTGTTTTCTTTTCGTTGTACATAATATTGTATATCCTTCATTTTTATGGTGGCGCTCTCTTACTAGAGCGTCAGCTTCCTTGTACAAAAACTCCTATTATAGGCCAACTTCAAAATTATACAAGTCATTTTTACAAAACTATTTGTTTTTCTTTTTCTGTTTTGTTTTTGCAAGAACGTCCAATGATTTATTCTTGACATATGCACTTGAATATGATTGTTGTTCACAAATATTTGCATAAGAAAAGAAAGACAATTGCTTATAACATAAGAAACAGGGACGAAAATAAGAAATGTCAAACCCGACAGTTACTCTGTCCAAGCAGGTATCGGGAGAGAAAACTTTGGAGCACAGTCATCAGTGCATGTGACCTTACAACATCTATATTCCCCACAGAGTAGAGGTAATCAAGGCATTGATGTCAGTTCTCTCAAAACGGGAAGTAATCTCCTTAGCTAAGGGTCATCCAGAAAACCGACACCTATGTCCCCAGTTGAATTTCATAATCACGAGTGGATCATCATAAATTTCTGACTCCCCAAGCAGAGTTTATTTCTCTGAATGCAGGAGCTCAATCCCCGACAGAGCCCATTACTTCAATTATTGGAAATTCACCTTTCAAATTGTTCCCCGCAGAGTTATTCTCAAGCAGAATCTCTCCCTGACAGAATGTTCGTAAATAAGGAGCAAATCCCCAGCATAGTCATCTCCGTTCACCATCCCTAACATAGTCATCTCCGTTCACCATCCCCAACGGAAGTAGAAGAACCACTTTTTCTACAACGGTCAGGGATTCACTTTCTAGTATTCTCCAGCAGCAGTCGGGGATTTATTTTCCCAGACTCGGATATGTCACAACTAACATCTCATGCTCATACATCATGACATGCACATACATATCACATATGGCATAATCTCGTTTATTTTGAGAACATCATCTCACAACGCATTTCATGCATCGCATATAACTAACCCTGTTATCTTTTCATGAAAGACAATTATCACCAACAATTCCAGCAGTTCTACATGTCATATCTACAGGCAACCAAGAGAAAATCAGTTCCCGAAACTAAACGGGTTAACTAATCTACTTTCATCATGAAGTAACCCTATTACCCAGGTTCCTTCTCACAGCCCAACTACCCAGGCTTTCATCATGAAGTAACCCTACTACCCAGGTTCCTTCTCACAGCCATACTACCCAAGCTTTCATCTCGAAGTAACCCTACTACCCAGGTTCCTTCTCACAATCCTACTACCCAAGCTTTCATCTCGAATTAACCCTACTACCCAGGATCCTTCTCACAACCCTACTACCCAGGCTTTCATTTCGAAGTAACCCTACTACCCAGGTTCCTTCTCAAAGCCCTACTACCCAGGCTTTCATTTCGAAGTAACCCTACTACCCAGGTTCCTTCACACAAGCCCTACTACCCAGGCTTTCATGTTAAAGTAACCTTACTATCCAGGTTCCTTCCCACAAGCCCTACTACCCAGGCTTTCATCACGAAGTAACCCTACTATCCAGGTTTCTTCCCACAAGCCCTACTATCCAGGCTTTCATCTCGAAGTAACCCTACTATCCAGGTTCCTTCCCACAAGCCCTACTACCCAGACTCTCATTTCGAAGTAACCCTACTATCCAGGTTCCTTCTCCCTTATCTCCAGACGACAGGTTACAACAGCTGTAAGGCCTGGACCCGATCAGATACGGTCGATTTCACATTTCTCCAGCGAGTTGCTGCACAGCCTGGACCCTGACCAGGTATATGTTCTACTTTCACCTCCTCAGTCAGGAGATAATCCCCCAGTGGAGTAATGAACAACCGAAGCTCCTAAACTTTACTTCCCAGGACATAAACTAACATTCCCCGGTGAAGTCCTCCTCGACAGCAGGAACAGGATTTCTCGCCAAGGAATCCCTTATGCAACCAATCTTTCCTAGATGGCATCTACAAGCTCATCTCCGACAATTCCCCATCATTTTTCCAAATGGCATCTATTAAGCCAATTCCCTGCACAATCAACCACCACATCACCGAGTGCAAATTTCTGGGCACTCTAGTGTTCAATCATCTTCCACCTTCAAGTCACGAATGGTAGATTCGCCAATCTAACTTTTCAAGTTTAAGAAGATTGAACAGGGGCGGCTGTTGTACCCCAAAATTTGCCCTCTCATGTCTCAAGGACTTTTAGAATTACTTCAGTCAAGTTTCAAGCCTCAGATCGCATTTTCTAAGAAGAATCTTTCAAATTGTCAAAAGGGGGCAAAATGAGCAAAATCGGAGTTTCAGCTGGAAAAAGTCAACCAGACGCTAAAAAGTCAAACTTTGACTTTTTGACTAAATTTGAGTCCCAAAAATCGCATTATGTCAAGACATCCAAAAAAAATGAAATTTGATCATCAAAAATCAAGAGAATAAAAAATCCAACTTTGCAAGACTTTGAAATTTCTAAGTATTTTCTATACTTGGTTAATTTCATTTACTTCATGACATTTTTACTATAATTCCAAATAATTCAAAATGATGCAAGTTATTACAAAGTGACATTTTTGCAAAATTACAAATTCTAAAACTATGTCTTGATTGAATTCTCTAAAAAAAAAACCTTGCCACAACATTTTTGCCCTTGACATAATATGCATAGAATATTCCACAAGACCAAATTTATGTCATGCTACAAATTATACTGTCTAAGATTGAATAAATTGTGATATGCTACATTGTCACAACACCCCAAAATCTGCTCCATGTTGCCCTACAAAAAACCTTGTGCTATGCTGCCCCACAAGTATGCATATGTTGTCCTATACAGTCCAAAACTGCTCTATGCAGTCCACCCCAACCTACATCATGACAACCCCAAAATTGTACCAAAATGGCAAAGGAAAATTGTGTGAAGAAAGTATCAAAATAGTAGGCAAAAGAATAATTCAAAATAACTTGTTTTGTTTCCCCCCTAAATCTCAATCAAAGGTCTACAAAAAGGAGGGTCTCATAAGACATAAGGGGTTGGATTTAGAGAGGGGGCAGAGGGAGTTTTTGTAGAGCAGAAAAACAGTATCCTTTGTAACCTTGACTCATTCACTTTCAAAATCTGTTCTTGTTCAAAACAAAAACCAACCCATTATTCCATCATAAAAACTCTCCCATAAGCCAAATAACTCATCACATACAAAGAGGGTCCAAACATAAAAACAGTCCTTGTAGTGCTATCATCTCCACCCTCAAAACACCAAAAACATTACAGTACAGTCCAACTCGGTTTCAACAGTCCGAAGAAGCTTTCTGAAGATTCACAAAGTCATCATAGTATCTAGAAAAGCATTCAGATTTAAAACAGCCAGTGCAGCATCAAGGTAAGTCTTCTTGACTTGATATCTTTTCACACATCATTAATAATTTGTTTTGAAGATGAGACGTAGCATTTTATGATCCTTTTGAACTGTTTACTTGCTTATTGTTTAGGCTTATTCAATCATTTGTTGTTTATGTTTATCAATCATATCCTATAAACTGACATGTATGGACAATAAAACAATGTTTAAGACAGGAAAATACAACATGTATCGACACATATCCTCATATGTCGACTCATCCTAGTGAAAAAACAGGGTATGAGTCGACACATAACCCCCCATGCATCGACTCATACTGATTTCAGGTTACAAAACAGAAGTTGGAAAAGTCTATGAGTCGACACATACGCGTCGATACAAGAAGAAGTATGAGTCGACACATCTCAGTATGCATCGACTCATACTGAGCTGATTTTGTTTTACAGGAGCAAGGAAAAGCTATGTGTCGATGCATAACAGCATGGGTCGACACATAGCAGTTCAAAATGCATTTTTCCTTTTATTTTACACTGTTTTTATATTGTTTTCATTATCATTTAATATGGCTGTAATATTTCAGTCTCCACTTCATCCCCATTGTTAAATTGTACCCCCATCCCCCTAAAGCGATGTAATAACTTATATTTTATTTTCCGCATTTTCACTTGCTTTTCATATATTGCTAGTAAATAGGATTTATGGCAAGATAAAATCAACAAATAGACGACTTTCAAATACAAGACAAAATACATGCAAACTAACACACTTGCACACTAGCACCTCTGGGGTAATCTCATTTTGTGGCCTTTCGAAAAATAGTCACGTCCCTCAAATATGGGACGTTTTAGCAAAGACCCTTCGATAAAAAAGATCGTAGTCCCTTGATGACCCTCGATGTTGCCTTCGGTAAAACGATATAGTCCCTAAACGAAATTGCTAAAACGTCACATAGGTTACCTTCTATGACTATACAAACGTCCCACGTCCGTCCCTTCACATCCAATGATGGAGCTTCTTACCAAATCAATGGTAAGATAGCAACATTTAAAGGAGAAGGAAAAACACATTTAAGACCTTTCGAGTAGGTAGATTAACTCCTAATTACTCGCTTGCTCACGACAAAAAAAACACTTTTACGCACCAACACTCTCATTTCAAAAACATTTTCAAAAAGATAAAACATTTTGTATACGTTCTTATAGAGACGAGAACCATTGCAAAATATCTTTCCAAAAACCACTTTCCAAGACACAATCACATCTTTGAACTATTTTCCAAACAAACACTTTGTACGCGTTCTTATAGAGACGAGAACCGTTACAAAGGCGTTTTCAAAATACTTTCAAAACCCACACTACAAGCACATTCAAATAAAAGCAAGCGATCTAGCGAGTAACTAAGAGCCCATGGAAAATCATGGATGAAAAGGGTGCTAACACCTTCCCTTTTCATAATCTATCCCTCGAACTCAAGAAAACATCTCTAAAGGTCTTTTCTGTGCTTTTTCACCTTTCCTTTTTGGATAAAAGAAAAGTCGGTGGCGACTCTTGCTAAACCGCAACATTTGTGAAAACAAACGCAAAACTTCAAGTCAGTTCTCTCACCGTACCACAATCGCTTTATGATTCTTTTATTTCCTATTGATAAGGTTTGTCCTATTTGTCGTAAGGCATGTTTGGATACATTTGGGGAACACACAATTCATTATAGGGAGCTTCCAGACTTCAAATACTGATATGATCTTGTTAAGGATGTCTTGTTTGATATATTTCGACGTGCCAGAGTATCTATGAAGAAAGAGGCACCGATGAATTTTTTAACTGACCCACTTGAGGGGAGATCGACACCTATGCCAACAAATGTTTTGGTGTACGGGTGGGTAGGAGGGAAACATGCTCGTGTAGATTTGACGAAAGTTTTTCTACTAGTGGGTTTGAGGGATGATGGTTTTACTATGGGACAAATAACTCTCAAAGCCGCTTTCAGTAAAGTGTTCAACACGAGAAAGCTTGTTTTGAGAATCAATATGTTTTTATACCATTTGTCTTTGACACTTTTGATTTCCTAGCACCAGAAGCAATTGATCTTTTACCGAGAGTTTAAAGACTTATGAATAACAATGTTGTATCTCCTAAGTCTATAGATGTAATTTTTAAGAGAATTGATTTTGCGATCCAAAAAAGAATAGCGACGTAACTTATTACCCGATTATCTTCTATTTTTGTATTGATATAATTTTTCATGATATTGTTAAGTCTATTATAAAAATAGATTTGTGTTGCAAAAAAAATTATATATATATATATATATATATATATATATATATATATATATATATATATATATATATATATATATATATATATATATATATATATATATATATATATATATATATATATAATTGACGCGTGATGTCTTAGTCTTTAAGGCTTATAAATAAATTATTTTTTTGAACGACACTTTACAATAATATGCATATTTAGTTATTCACTAGTTGAGAAAAAATCAAGAGTCGAAAAGCTTAAGATAAATTAGCTTGCCTTAAACAAAGGTGTTATTTTGAAAAAGGAAAAAGAGTGTACAAATAATAAAACAAATGCGCCAATAGTATCTACTGCCACAGATGGGCTTTATTAAAATACTAGACCCATTTTTATTTTACCCGAGAATCTAAAAAAAAAGAAAATAAAGCTTCAACACGTGGCTTAAAGTAGTGCACTCGATTAATCCAAAGGATATAATTGAGTGAAAGACAGGGTGCTTTTCCGCCTCAAAGTCACTCAATCCAGATCCCACACAAACGAAGGCTCCATAACTTTTCATTACTAGGGTTTAACGAAAAAGAGTTGAACAACGAGGAAGAAGACAGTAATTGAAATTGTGTAACATCGCAAATCATGGCCGAACCAGAAAACACCTTTCAATCTTCACATAAGAAGAAGAAGCGCGACAAAAAGAGACTCCGTGATATTGGTGAGGAGCAACACGTAGCAGAAGAAAACGATTTGAACGATACTCGTAGCAATGGAGAATCCTCGAAAAAGAAGAAGAAGATGAAAGAGGAGGTGGAAGTAGAAACTGAAGTAGTGGAAGAGAAAAAAGTTAAGGATAATAGCGGTTCTGGAATTATGAGTACCGAATCATTTGCTTCTCTCGGATTATCTGTACCTACTTCTAAAGCCATTGTGGATATAGGATTTCAACGCATGACTCAGGTAATCGACGAATTTCTGAAAATTTTGCGATAGGATAATGTTAGGAATTATAACTAACCATGTTGTTATCAATGTAGATTCAAGCTGGATCGATTCCGCCACTTTTGAGTGGAAAAGATGTTCTTGGTGCTGCAAGGACTGGTTCTGGTAAAACTCTTGCTTTTTTAATTCCTGCTGTGGAACTTTTGTATAAACTTAAGTTTAATCCTCGAAGTGGAGCTGGTGTTGTTGTCATATGTCCCACTAGAGAGCTTGCTATTCAGGTACTATACTTAAACTGTGCTGTTCGAGTTATGGTAAAATTTTGATTAATTTCTAGCTTATGACTATATGAGCTTCTCTATGAAAATAAGTTTATGGTCTTAATGAGATTATGGTTTGTATGGAGATGCTAAATAATAGAGGTGCAATTTGTACTAGTTTATAGGTTATGGGAGCTTCTCATTTTAAATTGATTTACTGCTCTTCACTTACAAAAATTCCTTATGGAGAGGTTTATAGTTTATAGGTATTTATTGAGAAGTTTAATAAAAGAATTTTGAAAAATAATTGAGATGCAGAAGATGATTTTAACCTAGATGAGAAACTAATTTTTTTAAGATTCTTTTACTATTTAGGTATGTATTAGTCTTGTTTAGAAGTTTAGTTAAACTGACTTAAAGTTTCGGAAGAAAATAATTGAGATGCAGAAGATCTTTTCAACTTATATGCCAAACTGTTTTTTGAAAAACTCATTATTATTGCAAGATTTTTTAATATTTCTTTTTTCATAATAGCTTGTTTTGAAGTTTATCTGATCTGGTTCTTCTATTTTCTTTGTATGCAGTTCCTCAGTTTTTGTTATTCTTTGTGATGTTTTATCGTGTTTGATATAAGTGAATTCTCATAATTGCTGATTTTACTTTTCTTTTAGACCCATGATGTTGCCAAGAAGCTTCTAAAGTATCATTCACAAACACTTGGATTGATTATTGGAGGTTCAGCTAGAAGAACTGAAGCTGAACACCTTGCTAAAGGGATAAATATATTGGTAGCTACTCCTGGCCGTCTTCTGGATCATCTACAGAATACCAAGCGGTTCGTATATGCTAATCTGAAGGTATATACTGAGTTGTCCTAATAATTGTTTCTCAATTTTGCTTCACTAGAATATAGGCATATTTCATTGCTAATTCTGGTGTAGAGTTTTAGGGTTTTAGATAGGGAGAGAAGAGAAAAAATAAACACTTTGACTCGTAATCATGGTTATAGATAGTATGGAAAACTAAACACTAATCCATATGTATAGTAGTTCTAGGCTCCTAATCCTAATTAAATAAAAAAAATTAAGATAATATAAACACATAAAACAATTCTAATAGATAATCTGAAACACTTTTAGATCAAGATATCATACATTATTCCATGCGATCTATCATCTAGTATTTATTAATGATGTGTTTTTGTCATCAGTATGGTTTGTGAGTGGTTGATGCTTATCAGTAATGTAAGCATTTCTAGTAGAATGTACGCACAAGTGTTTGATGCTTATCAGTAATTTAAGCATTTCTTGTTGAATATACATGTGGTTGTTCAATGCTCATCACATGGGCATCTTGGCTACAAAATACCTATTTGATCTTAATCAGTAGTTCGTTCATCAAGTATTTGGGCTGATATTTATTTTATGTTTACATACGTTGTGACATTATTTACCTGTCCTTCTTGTTTGCTCTTGAAATAAGTAGATGCATGGATGCATATAGCGTAGATTCAGGCTATTCTTACTTTTATATTCCTGAATTCGTTGGCAGTGCCTCATTATTGATGAAGCTGACAGGCTATTGGAAGCAAACTTTGAGGATGAGTTGAAGCAGATTATCAAGCTCCTCCCAAAGGTATCTATAATTCTGAGCCTGTGAAAACATTATGGTGGTTTCTTTAAATAGCTCAGTCCAACCTATTTTCCTTATGTGGATTGGATAGTTGAACCAGAAAACACCTGGAAAAATGGTCGTCAATAATTTAAAATTTACAAGTATTGTCTATTTCTTACGATAGAGGAAAAGCACAATCGTAAATTCTTCCTAAAAGTTTGTTGACTTTGAATGTCAACTGCTGCTTGCAGTTGGCCTAAAAGTGCATGGTCATGTAGCTCATATTTTTTATATTATGGCCAACCATTTTAGGTTGGATGAGATGTTCTTTTATATTTTTCATTTAATCTGGCTTCTATAATTTATGCTTACTACAAGTGTAGATGTAGCTTGTGTTCTTAAGTGATGTATGTGGGCTTGACTAATTTATCTACTTCTCATTCAACAGAGTAGGCAGACAGCTTTATTTTCAGCTACACAAACAAAGAAGGTCTGTTCATTTTCCATCTTCCATCAATTTCTTTCACCAAGAGTTTATTTTCATCTAATTCAATTTTTAATAAATTCCACACAAGTTTCTTTGTTTACTTTGATACACTGTACTTGAAAGTGAGAGTACAGTTCTCCTTTCAATTTTGTTTTCTTATATAACTGTAATTTTTGGCTCTATCAATTAGAAGATAATGAGTGGCTTATTTGCATGAATATAGGAATGGTATTTCTCATTTTCAGTTTTTGGTTCTGAATCATATTTTTCTTTTAAAATATAGGTTGAAGATCTTGCTCGCCTGTCATTTCAAACTACTCCTGTCTATATTGATGTAGATGATGGAAGAAAGAAGGTTACGTGTTCACTGAATTTATCCTAGTTTTTGAACTTTGTTCATCAGCATTATATATCTGAGACGGAACTCATAAATGCAGGTCACAAATGAAGGATTGCTACAGGGTTATGTTGTTGTTCCCTGTGCCGAGAGATTTACTGTTCTCTATTCTTTCTTGAAGAGGCACCAATCAAAAAAAGTGATGGTCTTTTTCTCTTCATGCAACAGTGTCAAATTCCATGCAGACATTTTCAATCACATTAATCTGCATTGTGCAAATATTCATGGAAAACAAAAGCAGCAGACCCGGACAGCTGCTTTCAGAGACTTCTGCGAAGCTGAAAACGGGGTCTTGCTCTGTACTGATGTTGCTGCTCGTGGTTTGGACATACCTTCTGTGGTATATATTCATCTTTCTTATCAACTTGAATATTTTGATGGAAGAATATGACTCATTTTGGCTAGATTTATCAGGCTTCCTCAGTATTAAGTATGAAACCGGCTAATCTAATCTGAAGTACTATCTCAAGAAGAGAAGAAGCATGAGAGTTAATCTTACCAAACTATATAATATTGGGGTTACCTAATCTAAGACATCTCCAGGTAAAAAACACCAGAGCAAAAGATATAAAATCTTCCTACAGAAAACAAAATTAAAATTACAATTACAATAGACATGAAAATCACATTTATTATGCAAAGTTTGCTGTATTCTCTGCATATTAAATGACCAAACCCTTTAACCATTAGGTGCGCTGCATAACACGGGTAAGAAGACAACCTTAGCCTGCTATAAAGATGCAATGGCAAAGCTGTACTTGAAAATTCTATTGTTTATCATCATTTTTCAATCATTGCCAAATTTCATAATACTGTGTGCACCACCCAAATGCTGTGAATCAAGGTTGTCAAGATCGGGATCTTGCAAAAGATTGGGAAGGGATTGCAAGATCATAAAACATAAGATTGTCATTAAGATCGGAAAATCCTACCCAATTATTTTTGTAAGATCAAAAGGGGTAACAATCGTAAAACATAAGATTGTAACAAAATTGTAAGATACCACCAAAACATAAAATAATACTATATGTTTGAACTACTTTTACATAGATTTTGGTAGGCAAGTGTATTAGTGGGAAAATGACCATGTTTTATATTATCTAGACACGTATGATTGAGTTTTTATACTTTATTACCATTTACCAAACAAGCATTTGTCAGACATTAGGGACATATTTGGTCCATTAATTGGTTTATAACAAGTTCATTATTTAAAACAAACCCTACAATTGAGATTTTTATTCTCTAAACTTTAAATCTAAAACTTCACCATTTCATAAGATATGCATTCGTTGCCGCCAAACCGTAATTGTAGCGTGTCTGCATCTTGTCATCCTTCTCGGCTTGTAATGGTGGTGTCGGAAAACAGATGATCACGGCGGAAACTGGCCAAGATCACACATAATCAATGGTTTGATGTTTTTTTTCACAATTTGGTTGTAACACACGATTCTACTTAAGATCTGGATTGTTGGGGATGAGTGAGATTGCAAAACCGTAAGATTTTAAAATCTAGGTCGAGATTTTGGTAACCTGGCTCTGAATGGCATTTGAGATAGTTCGCATAACTTTTAAGACGAATCCGTTATTTACAAAAGCATGAGTCTACACCAGAAATACCTAGCAGCTGGGTAATGAAAGGTAAGTAGTTTCCAGTATCAGAATATGGGACAAAGCTTGTTGTGGCTTGCAAATTTGCAAGAAATCACTTAGTAAACAAGTAAACGTTACTGTAGTTAAAACGAAGAAATCACTTGCTAAACAAGTAAACGTTACTGTAGTTAAAACGAAAGATTTTGATGTAAGAAGTGGATATGTATTTCTTAAGGAGGTAAGCAAAACCAAAGTTGGAATTCTTACCCAGATTAATCCTCCATGCATGCATGCATGCATATTGATTAAACATATTTTGAATGAACTATTCTGGATTATGCTGCAATGTATTCTATTTATTGAAAATCATCTAAGGTAAATGTTTTATCTTTCCCCCCCTTATTTATGTTGTAGGACTGGATTGTGCAGTATGATCCGCCTGATGAGCCAAAGGTACTTCCTGCTCTTTTATTGACGGGACAAATAACTTTATTTGTTTCTTAGCAGTCTTAAATTTTTTTGTACACTAGTATAATGTATGTTTTATCCTGCATCCAGGAATATATCCATAGGGTTGGTAGAACAGCTCGTGGGGAAGGTGGAAAAGGCAATGCCTTGCTTTTTCTGATTCCTGAGGAATTGCAGTTTCTTCGCTATCTCAAGGTAAGTTTCTCTCACTTAACAGTAGGGGATCTTAAGCTAGCTGATGTCGAACCATAATTTATTTTGTCAGTGTATGCATTTACTTTATCTGAGAATATATCGAAGGAAAAAGGGAAACAAAGTGCTCTGATGCTGAACCAGAATTTATCAACTTGTTAGTGTATGCATTTACTTTATCCGAGAATGTATCCAATTAAAAAGGGAAACTCAGGGCTATACACCCGTCATGTCCGGGGTCCAGAAAATATTTTAATCTGTTGTTGATTAAAATGTTAAATTGTTAAGACTAGACAGCCTTACCTGACAGAACATCTGATTTAAGTATTGCGAACTATGAAGGACTGGCATATAGAGTATAGACACCACTAATTTCCAAACTGTAAGACATCGACATTGATGCTGTACACAGCGTGAGGTACAAATGTTGCATGTGTGTCGGGCATGGGACACGCCTAAAACTAGAGGTCTCCGTGCTTCTTAGCAACAAGACATTATTTGAGTGAATTTCAACTGTGAGCTTCATGCCCAGAGTACATGATATATGGGAAAAGTGATTGCTATTTCCCCTAGGCTCCTGGACTCTGCTTATTTTTATAACAAAATTTATGCTTGGCTCATCCCAAATAATAAATTTTATACTTATACTTATTTCAGAAAGCTAAGGTCCCTGTGAAAGAATATGCTTATGATGAAAAGAAAGTGGCTAATATACGGTCTCATCTGGTATATTCCTTCTTCCTTGGGTTAAATAAAGTTTTATTTATTAATGTAACCAACTGCAGCTATGTTACAAAGGAACTTTTGCATTTGTGTAGGAGAAATTGGTTGCAGAAAATTATTTTTTGAACAAAATGGCTAAGGAAGCATATAGATCATACATATTAGCATATGATTCACATTCCTCCAAGGATATATTCAATGTTCAACGCCTCGATCTGCAGGTACAGCTCTTAGAGTATATTATATTTTATAATTATTTCATTAAATATATTGTCTAAATTGATCTTATGTAGTTAAGCTTTGTGCCTTGACATTTTAAATCACCTGTTACTGGGAACTTTTATATATTCTCTCATTTTGATCAAAAGCTTCAAGGATTGGGGCAAATGGAATGGTAAATTGGTAATTAGTTACTGAACAAAATTAATCCAAGAGGCAACATGAACTTAAATTGTTTGGATTCGAAAGCCAAAATAGAGTCATAATGCCAGTTTATATACTTTGAGCAGGCTGTTGCAGCTTCGTTCTGTTTTTCAAATCCTCCAAATGTGAGTGTAAACATAAGCAGCAGTAAGCAAAGGAAGAAAACACGGAGAGTTGAGGGAGGCAGACATGGATTCAACCCAAACAATCCTTATGGAAAGCGAAATACTGATGATATGCGGCAGTTTGTGAGGCATTAAGCGCTCCACAACGAGATACAGTTCAAAAAGTTTTGGTAGAATTTTATAAAATTAGATTTTATAACTTTAAAGTAGTCAACGTAAAGATTATTTAAGCCATCAGAATTTTCAACAACTGGAAATGTCTCTGCATTTTAACCTTGTACCTGAATAATAGCGCCTCATCATGTTTCCAGTTTGTAATTATTTTATTGTCAATTTCTATCATTAACTTTTATACTTGCTTCTCAAAAACAATGTTAATTGAATACAAAACTGAGTTCAATTGATTGATTTTGTTAATTACATTAAGTAGATATAGACTGATGTTTTGAGCAGCCACTCTATTTAAATAGAGGATAAAGATTCTCTCTCCATTTCTCAAATAAATGGAACGGAAATATACTATTAACTATAGTAATTATATTATCCATTTCTTTCGAGAAATTGAGAGGATCTAACTCCATTGAAATATACTATTGCCATAGAAATTCTAATTTTTGAATTTGACTTTAAAGTGGTAAATGAATAGCTATCACAAGAGAGGATCATTATGAATTTGGTTATATTGTTTTGTAGTGTGGACATGTCATTGTTTTTCAATCGATTTAGCAATGTTGAATTTGTTTGGAGACAATAACAAATCTTAGTTATTTTCTTACTCCAAAATATATTTATCAAATTGTCTCTAATTGTAAATTTAAGACAAATACAGAACTAACAATAAGGTTAAGTGGCAAAAAATTATAATAAATGAAGGAAAAATTAATTATAACAGATTTATTTTCTTCAATCCGAAATTTTAAGTTTTAGATTGATATTAGTCAAGGAAAATGGTATGCATTGTAGAGTAAAAATTTACCCAGTCAAATATCATTACCACGCTACGTTTGTTGTAAATTATCTAATTTTATTAAAAGTAATTGTTCTGAACTAGCAAATATCAAATAAACTCATTATTAGTTTATTGTAAATTATCTAATTTTATTAAAAGTAATTGTTCGGGACTAGCAAATATCAAATAAACTCATTATTAGTTTGTTGTAAATTATCTAATTTTATTAAAAGTAATTGTTCTGGACTGGGCCTGCTCTTGGTCCAACTCTATATGAGGACCGGTCCAACAATACTGTTGGAGACCAGCTGTAGGAATCAACCTTCCTCCATCTCAAGCAAAGCCTTTCGCAATCGCCTGTGCTGTCGCGACATGAGAGTGGGGAAACTCTGTTCCTTTACCTGGCCGTCTCCGCCAAGGCCGTAAGCACGACCCTTGCTCGTGAGACTATAGAAGGGAAAAAGCCAGTGTATTTCACAAGCAAAGCGCTACAAGGGCCCGAGGTCAGGTATCGACAAATTGAGAAAGTAGCCTTGGCCCTCGTCAACACAACGAGGAGACTTATGCATTACTTTCTAACACACACGATCATCGTGCGAATAGACCAACTCGTAAGACAACTCCTATACCGACCAGACATGGTAGGTCGAATGCTAAAATAGTCCTTGGAGCTTTCGGAGTTTGACATCCAGTAAGAGAGCAGGAAGGCCCTCAAGACCCAACCACTGGCCGACTTCGTCGCAGAGATGATCGCTCATGATCCCCTTATAGGGAAGAAGCACAAATGGATCATCTTTGTGACGGAACTTCCAGCTCGATAGGGAGCGGAACGGGAATCCCTCGAGGAGGGCGTCGTGATCGAACACTCCTTCACCATTTCTTTTCTAACGTCGAACAATCAAGCTGAATATGAGGCACTGCTCGGAGGATTAAGACTGGCCGAAGATTTGGGCGCCTGAGAGATACAAATTTTCACTGACTCCCAACTTGTCGCATCTCAAGTTCAAGGGGGATACCAGGCTAAGAACAACAACCTCATCGAATATTTAAACCTGGTCAGAGAACATATGAAGAAGTTTGACTGGGAAGAGATCATGCACGTGCCACGCGAGCAGAACACGCGGGCTAACATACTTTCAAAGCTCGCGAGCACGAAGAAGAAAGGCGGGAACCAATCCGTCATCCAAGAATCCCTCTCTCGCTCGAGCATTGAAATATCCACGATACCACCCGAGGTAAATGCCATCGGGAACAACTCATGTTGGATGACCCCGGTGTTCAACTTTTTGACAAAGGGGGAGCTTCCTCTGGACCAAAGAGAGGCAGCCGCGACTAAACGACGAGCATGTTCGCACGTGGTACTCGAACACAAGCTGTATCGTCAGGGATTCTCCATCCCACTCTTAAAATGTATCGAAGAGTCTGAAATCCCTGAGATACTGCGAGAAATCCACGAGGGAATCAACGCCAAACACATGGGCGGAAGATCCCTAGCACGAAAGACGTTGCGAGCAGGCTACTACTGGACGCCCATGCAACAAGACTCCAAGGAACATGTCAAGAAGTGCGACAAGTGTCATAAGCACGCGGACATGCACTTCGCTCCCCCGCACGAGATACACACATTGTCCTCCCCGTGGTCGTTCGCCTGGTGGGGAATGGACATCCTCGGACCTTTTGTGCAAGGGACGTACCGAAACAAATTCCTAATCGTGGCCGTCGACTATTTCACGAAATGGATAGAGGCCGAAGCTCTGGAAAAATCACTTCACACAACATCCTCATTTTCTATAAACAAAACGTGCTCGCCCGATTTGGAATTCCACAAGCGCTCGTCACTGACAACGGGATCCAGTTCACCGATCAAGGTTTCCAAAGCTTCATCACCAAACTCGACACCAAGCAATACTTCACCTCGGTCGAACGCCCCTAAACCAACGGGCAAGTCGAAGCCGCAAATAAGGTCATCTTACGAGGTCTCAAACGAAGGCTGGGCGGGGCCAAAAGAGGGTGCGTCAAGGAACTCCACAACGTCCTATGGGCGTATAGAACGACACTCCACTCGACGACGGGCGAGACCCCATTTTGGCTAACCTATGGCACCGAGGCGGTCATCCCCCTAGAAATATTGGAACCATCCAGACGAACTGAGGCCCTCCTTAGACGAGGAACTAAACAACGAAGCCCTGAGGGAAGAGCTCGACCTAGTCAAGGAAACCCGCTCAGGAGAAGCCCTACGTGAGGCAACACTGAAACAACAGACAGCCCTTCGCCATGACAACAAAGTCATAAAGCGCGAATTCTATCTTGACAAGCTGGTCCTGCGAAGAAATCAGAAAGATTATCGCGAAGGGAAGTTGGAAGAGGACTGGGAAGGACCATACCGTGTCTACAGAACAACGGGCACCGAGGCATACTACCTCGAACATTTAAATGGAGAACAACTACCTCGACCATGAAACGCTACAAAACTGAAACAATATTACAACTAATTCATTATCCTACTATGGGAATTAGCAGTCGACCAGTCCTATCCAATCGACAACAGGACAGGCTCAACCATGTAGGCATGTTAAGGTACAGACATGGCCTCCAAACTTCAACGTCGGCGGGTTGCTGTTCATTCCTCGAATAGAAACTTAGCCCGACAGGGACACCTCAATCGAGTTCTGCTGTCAAAGTACCCAACAGGCAGAACATCCAGCTCGCGATGGGCATTTCACGCCACAAGCTTAAGATCCCGACCGCGATCTCGAGCCCGTTAGGGGGATCCCCACTCCACCCCCACGACACTTCCCAACATGTGTGGTCCGCAACCAAGGTCGAGCATACATATCCACTCATGGGAAATATAAATTTTCACAAAATAAACAAGTCAAAAACAACGACGCACAGATAGCTAGCAAGCATTCAAAAATCAACGACAAACAGATAGCTAGCAAACATCAACGAAAACATAAAGGCATAACAACAAAGTAAGAACATTTATAAATGTCGACCACAAAGGCCAAAGCTGTCCAAATATTACAATAAATGCAGGCGCGTAGGCCCTGAATACAAACAACCAAAATATCATAAATCCTAGTCACTACGAGGAGTACTCGCTTCGACCTTCACTTCAGGGGAATCAGGAGGAGGGACCATGCGACCATCAATGACTTGGGAAAATACCCCAGTGCCTTCAGCGTTAAGCCCGAGATTCAGCACAGACAGTTGGGTCAATGCAGTCTCGAAGCCGTCAGTCAGAGCATCGATGCAATCCGACTTGAGGATCTGGATCCGAGAAATTAAATCCGCTCGGGAATACAAGTCCACGACTCCTTCAGGATCTCCGTCCATGGGCAACATTACATCTTTCAAATCGGCCACCTTCTTTTCCAACCGTTCTTTCTCGAGCATTAAGGAATCTCTTTCCTCATAAGCTTTGGCAGTTTCTTCTTTCTCCGTCGTTAACTCATCGGTATGCACACGCAACTTCTCCTCGCTCCTCTTGAGGACACTTCCCAGCTTCTATGTCTTCACCTGAAGAGTCTCCTTCTCCGACTCCAATTCCTTCACCAGTCCAAAGGAGCCAAATCCTTCGCCTGGAAGGACTACATCCATCTCCGCGACCTTCATCAAATCGACCATCCCAGAAGCCAAGTGCTTCCGTCGAATTTCATCATCGAAGCGTATGATAACGTCAGACTCAACATCAGACACGGTCAGAGGGAAAACCTCGAAGAAATCCTTTTCCACAAAACAAGGTGGAAGGTTGAAGGCCCGTGCAGTCACCCCTTCCTCGACCGCACTTGCAGGTCCACCTTCTGACCTCCTCTTCTTGCTCAGAACAGTCACTAGATATATGGTGTCGCGAGCACTCGATGATCCACTCGAACCATCCCTGATCGGCTCCGAGCTCGGGCCAAGGCGTGTAGGCTAGTGCGACTTCACCAACCTCTTATGATTTTTCTTTTCCTGAGTGAGCTTCAATAGTCGTTCATGATGCTCCGCCATGTTACCTGCGAAAACAAAAACGATATCCCCAGGTTAGTTTCGTTAGAAGGACATAAACAAATATCTCAAGAAGTAAAAATGCAACAAATCACGCGAGCAGAAACCTAGAAGGTTCACGGCCTGCCCGTAGGTTCGACATTCCACGAGCGCCTTAGTATTGATTAGGCGCGCCTTAAATGTCAGTTCTCCATCTTCATCAAGAATGTCATGTCCTTCCCTTGTAACCCACCTCGAGAAAAAGAACCCGTCAATGAATCGAGTGAGGATACCATAGGAATTTTTATCCTCGACACTCATACTTCCTGGAGAGGTGTGGTAATGGCCATGACTATGCTCGTAGTGACCCTAGCAACAGTGGATAGGGAACTTCGAAAGTCGCCCGATCTCTGGATTGCCCTCCTCTTCGAGGCATACTTCCCCGTCTTCATCCACTACTTGAACCGGGTCGAACACGACATCCACGGTCGCCTAAGACAATGGTTGCACGGCGTACCGTCTATCTTTGAAGTCACAGACAGAATCCATGTACATCCTGAACAGTCTCTTCGACTGCTTCAAGGAAACCCAACTGTGTTTGCCACCTCTAGATTGCCGTTGGAGGTGGAAAACCCTAAAAAATAGAGGAATGGTCGCCCCGATCCTCAGGAACCGATAAGTGATTTCAAAAGCCCGAAGGAAGGCGATCGCATTAGGATGTAACTGAGAGGGCGCTGGGTTCAAGTGGTTGAGCACGCCCATCTCAAAATTGTTGAAGGGAAAACGAAGCCCCAAGTCTTTGAAAACAACCTCATACATCGGGAAGCGATCCTCCTCGAATTCCAAGAATATCCTTGCCTTGGGATTTGGTCGCAAGATCGTGAAGTTACGACGAAACCCTTCCATGTCGCTGCCATGCTCGACGACAATATAGGCTTCCCTTATGCTATAACTATAAACTGAAGCTATCCCTCGAGGCTCTGGCCTGACCCAGAACATCACAGGGTAGTCAACCGTGTCGACCAAATTGAGCCCTTCCTCGGTAGTACTTGTCTCTTCGACATCTATATGCTCGGACGACTCTGGGGTATCGGCCATTTTACCTGCAAAGTAGAGGAAATCAGTGAATTCGACAGTAAAATCAAATCCACCCCTCCATCACAACATGGGTGAAAAAGAGATGGCTACGTCCAGAGTAGGTCGACAATGACTCAAGCAGCGAGGATCATGCATGACCCACGATCCACACGTAGAACTTATACAAATCTTGCAAGATCGTGCGACGATGATAATAATGAAACACATGTTTCAGGGATAACACAAGCAAGGGATAAATAAAGCGAGCAGATTCATGGATGCTTCTAGGAGCATATGAATTTACCGGACAAACTCATGAATTCACCGGGGAGCATATTAATCCCCCGCGCAAAATTAATGAATTTCGCGGGGAACAAATGAATATCACGAGCTTATTCGTGAACGTTACACATGAAAATATAAACGCCATGAGCAAACTCCCTCGGTTGCGAAATTCTATAAATAATCATCAATAAAGCTAATCTAAACAACAATTACTATGGAAAACACTCACTTGAACATAGTAGATGGAAGAATTCGCGACGGACTTGGAGGTGTTGACGGTTGGGAAAAGCAGCCAACGGTGTTGACAACAGAGAGAATGGAGAGCGTGAAAAAGTGAACAGAAAAATTGGAGTGTGGGAAATGGGCCCTAAGGCGCTATATATAGAGATGACGTGGAATTCAAAGCGTCACATCGGGCAGCCCACTAACCTCCCTTCTCCTCGACATATACGCGCTCAGGTAATAATGGCGCCTACTCCCTAGGCCATCACTACAGCCCCAAAGGTCACACCACGCGACGACACCTTGCCAGATTTTCTCTCCCCGCGACTCGAGGAACAACTGGAACGTTCCCCATTAAGCCTATTCCAGCTCCTGCTCGAGTAATCACGCGTACCAACGGTGATTTCCATCGACACAATAAAAGATCCGCGATTGAGTTATGCGCTCCTCGTAAAGGAAAAATTGGACTTAAGTCATAACTCCTTCACCAGGAGCAATGACTTAGGGGGCTCCTGTTCTGGACTGGGCCTGCTTTTGGCCCAAATCCATATGAGGACCAGCCCAACAATGTTGTTGGAGAACAGCTGTCTGAATCTGCCCTCGATTGTGTTGAGCAATAACCCATACATGGATAAACCCAGGGAGATGCGAGGAGGAGCATCGCCGGTCAAAAGGACCTCGAAGAATATCCTCTAGGCTTCTCCTCGAGCAAGGCCGATCCTCCCCTGACGACCTCATGACTGACGAGGATCCTGCGCGACAGTCAGAAGTACCCCACGAACATCCTCCTCGTAGGGCTGACTATCAACGCCTGCGAATATCATAGTCCACTTGACCCCAAAAAAACTGCATCCATATCCTCCTGGTCATGCAGAGGAATCCATCCAGGTAGGAGACCACGTGCTGGTCCCCACTACTCACGTAGAACCTGGCCGTCTCCACTTTGGACCTGCTTGCCCAGCTCCATGAGGGGACCTTGGCCCAGTGCTGGTGGCTATAAATATTCTCTCACTTGAGAGAGTCAGGTATTGATCACTTCTTACTCACTCTTACTTGCTTGCATCATTCCGAATCTCACTTTGGCATCTGAGTGTCTTGTAGGTACCCCCCATCTCACTTTCAACTTCTGCTCGACGTAAGCTCCATCTCACTTTCAACTTCTGCTCGACGTAAGCTGTGACAGTCCATTCTGGTCAGATACGATCAATAATTTTTTCTTAAATTGGTTAAATGAAATAATACAACAATTGATTTATTACATACTCTACATATTTTCTATACATCTTCGAATAATTAAGTTTATTTTTCACCATCTTCTATATTATAGGTGTTATTGATATCCAACACTATAATATTTTTATTTTCAATTCTACTATGTCTAGTTTTAGTGTTCTACTACATAATCATCTTTACTACACTTATTTTATTTTGTGTTAATTCTTAAGTGTTAATAATGCTCGTACAACAAAAATAATTTAAAATTTGATTGTATCACGTTAAAATGTATCTTTGTATAATAAATTTTAAAACCAATATAAAATGTTCATAATATTATTTGTATACTTTATGCAATAGTTTTATGTGCAAGTTATAAAATAAAATTTTTAAGAATAAAAAACTTAAAAACTCAAATAATATATTTTTCTTATAACATATTGTTGTATTTAATTACTCAAATCAAAATAAATTTTACATTCTCTTCATTGTTGATTAAGCTTCTTATTATTGTTAATATAATTTGGTCTCCTTTATGAAAAAAGTTTAATTACTCAAATCTAAATAAATTAGTTAGAGTGTGCAACTACATTTAAATAGTTGAAGAAGAATTTTGTAACATCTTCTAATAGTAAGTCATATAGGTTTTTTTCCCTTCATAATATATTCCATTCATTACTAAAAAAATAGAAAAAATATCTAAGGACAAATATAAATCACATTAATGAATCATAGGAGTACAAACTCACTAAAAAGTAAATAATATGATGATAATAAGGACCTTATAAATTCTATTATGCCTAAAGCAACAAATAAACTAAATACCTAAAAATAAAACTCAACAAAACACCTAGAATTAGACCATACTCATAAACTAACCTAAAAGACTAAGAAATAGTGCTTTAAACACAAGCCATGCCAATGAATGACAGAACAAAGATTGTGAATACTATGAAACTAATAGGAGCCGTTTGAGAAGCAGCTTTAGAGTGTACTATTGATGCATTCTCATTTGCAGATTGTGGCGATGATGCTGTAATTGGTTCAATATCCAAAACTTTGATCACCATTTTCTGTCCTCTTGTACAATGACCACTAACACCACTAATGAAGTAGAACATTCCCGGTCGTTCAAATTTGTAAACTGTGTTTCCATTGTTTTCGAAAAAGAGTGGACGATCCGATTTGCACTTTTCGTATTCTTCTTCACTCACCATCATCACCGAGTCTTTATCGTACTTGAAATCTACACAAATGTTCAAAACAGTATCATTAATCTATCTATTATTACAACGTCTTAGAATAGAAATGATCTCAACGCAAACATAAAATGCATATGTATTGAAAAGTAAAATTGATAAGAAAGGATAATTACGAATAGTGTCTTCGATTTTGAATCGATTTTGGGAAGCCCATTGGTTATACATTTCATCGGAGTCCTTTGAAGTAGGAACAACCCAACCATTTCTACCTCCAACTTCAAATTCAGCACAATTGATAACCAAACATTGTAAGGCAGCAAAAAGAATCAAGCAAAGGAAAAGTGAGTTTAAGACTTTGAACATGGAAGCCATATTTGGATTTTTTTTACGGGGAGTTCTAGTAAGTGATGTATATTACTTTTGATGGTGAAAAGTAATGTTATGAGAAAATGAGTTTGTGGACTTAAAAAGAGAAGGAAAGTGAAAAAAAAAGTTTGTTAACTAAGAAGATGGAGAGAATTTAGGTACACATTTTAAGGTAGTGGAGCATGTTGTGAGTCATGGCTTCACAAAATGCACTATGACATGACTTTGTCTAAATTTTGACTAAGATTAGTTCATATATGGAATTTGAGATTTTTATGATTTTATTACAAATTAACTAAAATTTTAACCAACTTTCACTTTGAATAAATGATAAATATATTTCACTTTGAATAAATCATAAATATAATCCACTTTGAACGTGTAAATATGTTCCATTCTTAAGTTGTCTTCAATTTAATTTAATAGACTCTTCGTTATATTTAATAGTTGTATTAAAAAAAATTTAGTTAAAAAAATATTAGTCCCCATATAATTAAATTCTCTAAATATAATATTTAGTAGTTGTATTCTCTACAAAATTTAGTTAAAATAAACAATATTTAATTAAATTCTCTAAAATATTTAGTGTATGTATTAAAAAAAATTTAGTCTCCACATAATTTTTTTTGACAAATAGTCCCCATATAATTAACTATTCCACTAAATTATATTTATCCAACTCACTACCACTACAACTTTTCAGTTTCTCATTTTATTAATGTAATTTATTTGTCTTTTCTATTTTTTGAAAATTATTTTTAGTTTTCAAATCCAATCACAATGTTTAGTCATGTCTCTCTTAACTTTATTCACATACACACACTCAATTTTTATAAAATGATCAATATCTTTATTAAACATAATATCTTTTTTATCTTTTTCTCTTGTATTATTTTCCTTCAAGAGTCCAAGATTAACTTCCATTAAATTTTGTGACTTTGTATATTACTATCAAATGAATCATTTACTATTAATATTTAAAGGTATATAAAATATTTTTTGGTCCTAAGTCAAGGGTTTGAACTTCTCTCATCATAATTTTTTATTGTAAATTCTCAAATAAATGGAACGGAAATATACTATTAATTATAATAATTACATTTTCTAATTCTTTTGAGAAATTGAGAGCATCTAACACCATTTAAATATACTATTGGCATAGAAATTCCAATTTTTGAGATGAGTTATATTGTTTTGTAATGTGAACATGCCATTGTTTTTCAATCAATTTAGCAATGTTGAATTTGTTAGGAGACAGTAACAAATCTTAGTTTTTTTCTTACTTCAAAATATATTTATTAAATTGTCTCTAATTTGTAAATTTAAGACAAATTCAGAATTAACAACAAAGTTAAGTGGCAAATTTTAATAAATGAAGGAAAAATTAATTATAATAGATTTATTTTCTTCAATCTGGAATTTTATGTTTTAGACTGATATTAATCAAGAAAAATGGTATGCAATGTAGAGTAAAAATCTATCCAGTTAAATATCATTATCTAGTTTCTATCGATATGTTTGAACTCTAAATTTATTTTTCACAGTTTTCTCTATTATAGATGTTATTGATATCCAACACTCTAATATTTTCATTTTCAACATAATCGTCTCTATTACACTTATTTTAATTTGTATTAATTCTTAACTGCTAATATTCTATCCGTACAACAAAAATAATTTAAAATTCGATCGTATCACATTAAAATGTGGCTTTGTATGAAATGTTCATAATATTATTTGTATATTTTATGCAATAGTTTTATGTGCAAGTTATAAAATAACATTTTTAAGAATAAAAAACTCAAAAACTCAAATGATATATTTTTCTTAGAACATATTGGTGTATTTAATTACTCAAATCAAAAATAAATTTTAGATATCCTCATTGTTGATTAAGCTTCTTATTATTGTTAATATAATTTGGTCTCCTTTATAAAAAAAAAGTTTAATTACTCAAATCTAAATAAATAGTTAGAGTGTGCAACTACATTTAAATAGTTGAAGAAGAATATTGTAACATCTTCTAATATTAGGTTATTTAGGTTTTTTTCTTCTTCTTAATATATTTCATTCATTACTAAAAAAAATAGAAAAAATATATAAGAACAAATATAAATCACGTTAATGAATCATATGAGTACAAATTAATTAAAAAAAGTAAATAATACGATGATAATAAGGACCTTTTAAATTCTATTATGCCTAAAACAACAAATAAATTAAACACCTAAAAATAAAACTCAACAAAACACCTAGAATTAGACAATACTCATAAATTAACCTAGAAGACTAAGAATTAGTGCTTCAAACACAAATCATACTAATGAATGAAAGAACAAAGATTGTGAATACTATGAAACTAATTGGAGCCATTTGAGAAGCAGCTTTAGAGTGTACTATTGATGCATTCTGATTTGCAGATTGTGACGATGGTGCTGTAATTGGTTCAATATCTAAAACTTTGATCACCATTTTCTGTCCTCTTGTACAATGACCACTAACACCACTAATGAAATAGAACATTCCCGGTCGTTCAAATTTGTAAACTGTATTTCCATTGTTTTCGAAAAATAATGGACGATCCGATTTGCACTTTTCGTATTCTTCTTCACTCACCATCATCACTGAGTCTTTATCATACTTGAAATCTACATAAATATTCAAAACAATATCATTAATCTATCTATTATTACAACGTCTTAGAATAGAAATGATCTCAACACAAACATAAAATGCATATGTATTGAAAAGTAAAATTGATAAGAAAGGATAATTACGAATAGTGTCGTCGATTTTGAATCGATTTTGAGAAGCCCATTGGTTATACATTTCATCGGAGTCCTTTGAGGTAGGGACAACCCAACCATTTCTACCTCCAACTTCAAATTCAGTACAATTGATAACCAAACATTGCGAGGCAGCAAAAAGAATCAAGCAAAAGAAAAGTGAGTTTGAGACTTTGAACATGGAAGCCATATTTGGATTTTCTATAGGGAGTTCTAGTAAGTGATGTTTGTTACTTTGGATGGTGAAAAGTAATGTTATGAGAAAATGAGTTTGTGGACTTAAAATAGAGAAGGAAAGTGAAAAAAAAAGGTTTGTTAACTAAAAAGATGGAGAGAATTTAGGTACACATTTTAAGGTAGTGGACTATGTTGTGAGTCATGGCTTCACAAAATGCTCTATGACATGACTTTGTCTAAATTTTGAGTGAAATTAGGTCATATATGAAATTTGAGATTTTTATGATTTTATTACAAATTAACTAATTTTTTAACCAACTTCCACTTTGAAAAAATGATAAACATATTTCATTTTGAGTAAATTGTAAATATAATCCATTTTGAACGTGTAAATATGTTCAATTTTTAATTTGTCTTCAATTTAATTCAATAGACTCTTCATTATATTGTTTTGTAGTGTGAACATGCCATTGTTTTTCAATCAATTTAGCAATGTTGAAATTTGTTAGGAGACAATAACAAATCTTAGTTATTTTCTTACTCCAAAATATATTTATAAAATTCTCTCTAATTTGTAAATTTAAGACTAATACAGAATAAACAACAAGGTTAAGTGGCAAATTATAATAAATGAAGGAAAATTAATTATAACAGATTTATTTTTTTTAATCTGGAATTTCATGTTTTAGACTGATATTAACCAAGAAAAATAGTATGCATTGTAGAGTAAAAATCTATTCAGTTAAATATCATTACCACACTACTTTGTTGTAAATATCAAATAAACTTATTATTAGTTTGTTGTAAATCGTGTGATTTTGCTAAAAGTAATTGTTTTTTAAATTGGTTAAATGAAATATTACAATAATTAATTTATTATATAATATACGTATTTTCTATCGATATGTTCGAACTCTAAATTTATTTTTCATCATCTTCTTTATTATAGGTGTTATTGATATCCAACACTCTAATATTTTATTTTCAATTCTACCATATTTAGTTTTAATGTTCTACTACATAACCATCTCTACTACATTTATTTTGTTTTGTGTTAATTCTTAACTACTAATATTCTATCTGTATAAGAAAAATAATCTAAAATTCGATCATATCACATTAAAACGTGTCTTTGTATAATGAATTTTAAAACTAATGAAATGTTCATAATATTATTTGTAGACTTAGAATTTGTTATTTTAGATACACGTTTTATGATAGTGGACCATGTTGTGAGTCATGGCTTCACAAAATACTCTTTGACGTGACTTTGTCTAAATTTTGAATGAAATTAACTCATATATGAAATTTGAGATTTCTATAATTTTATTACAAATTAACTAATTTTTTGACCAATTTTCACTTTGAATAAATCATAATTATATTTCACTTTGAATAAATCGTAAATATATTCCACTTTAAATGTGTAAATATATTTCATTTTTAATTTGTCTTCAATTTAATTCAACAGACTCTTCATTATATTTAGTAGTTGTATTAAAAAAAATTAGTTAAAAAAATATTAGTCCCCATATAATTAAATTCTCTAAAATATTTAGTAGTTGTATTCTCTAAAAAATTTAGTTAAAATAAACAATATTTAATTAGATTTTCTAAAATAATTAGTAGTTGTATTAAAAAAAATTTAGTATCATATAATTTGTTTTTTTGACAAATAGTCCCCGTATAATTAACTACCCCACTAAATTATATTTATCCAATTCACTACCACTACAACTTTTCAGTTTCTCCTTTTATTAATGTAATTTATCTTTTCCATTTTTTTAAAAATCATTTTTAGTTTTCAAATCCAATCACAATCTTTAGTAAAGTCTCTCTTAACTTTTTTTACACAACACTCGATTCTTACAAAATGATCAATATCTTCATTAAATATAATATCTTTTTTATCTTTTTCTCTTCCACTATTTTCCTTCAAGAGTTCAAGTTTAACTCCTATTAAATTTTGTGACTTTGTATATCACTATCAAATGAATCATTTACTACTATTATTTAAAAGTATATAAAATATTTGTTGGTCTTTAGTCAAGGGTTTGAACTTCTCTCATCATAATTTTTTATTGTAAAATCTAATTAATTTTTAAAAAAACATAAATGAAAATAATTGTTAATTTTATTAAAAAATTATAATTTTATTATAAATTTATTTAAATTACTTTGAAATTATTATCATTTACATTTTTTTATCCTAACCATCCATCGAAATTTCCTTTCATCCACTTACTTCTTTTCTAAATTTATTTAACATCACAATTTTTTTTTCTCCTTTCAACCAAACTAGTTGTTTTGCTAACAATATTATTCATGTACCTCATAGGCATATTGCTATATCCAGTCCCCCCTTTTAGTCAGCTGAAGTTTGATCTATCTCAATTTTCAAGATAAATTTTTGTGTTCCTATAAAATTGTGTTCTCCAATATTGATCTTTTTTTGTTGTTATTTAGACCTTCAATATTCTTCCACTACCTTTGGTTCTCATTGGACTTCAAGCTTATAATGGAGTTGTATTCGTTGTGGCTCTTATGTTCCTTCTCAATAACACTAATAGCCTATAAGTTATTGTTCTCATATGTTGTTTGATTTTTGGCCATTCATATGTGGTCTAGAATGTTGATGTAGTGAGCTAGGAAGTCTTTGTCCATATGTTGTATGTTGTTACTGCTCCATTCCTTAATGTTTTGAGTTTTCATGTTGTTAATTTGTATGTTTAGTTGTGATGCGAACCAAACATGGGTAATCCACCAGCAGTTCATAAAGTAGTGCTCCGTGGTTTCTATCCTCGTATTACATCTAGAGCATAGGATGTCTTGGGGATTAATGCCCCTTTTGCTGAGGTTATCTTTAATAATGAGGATACATTTTAAAATTCTCATTAGGAGAAACTGTTTTCTATAGGGTACCTTACTCTCTCACACCCTTTCCCATAAGCTCTTATCTTTTTCATGATATGAGCATTCATTTTCCTATTTGTTCTTCCATTCCATAATTTTATAATAGTTTGTTTTGACCGAGTAATGGCCGTTCTTATTGGCTTTCCAACTTAGCCAATCCTTTTATTATAGGTTCGGGAGATGGTTTTGAAGAATACTAGTTTTGCATATATGAATGAAAGTTTCCTCGATAATAGTTTAGTTCCAACAACCTTTACTCAACTCAATGAGGTCTCTGACTCAACTGATCCTTGTTTCCAAGAGCTTGTGTGTTAGGAGTTTAAACCTACAATGAGTTGGGATCCAATTGTCTTCTCAAACTTTTATGGTTTGACTGTTTCCTATTCTGCAATAGCTACCTTGCTTTATGACCCATATGTCTTGTTGTATACTTATCCATAGATAAGTAGGCCTCCTCCCTAATGTAGCTTGTATGATGTTAATCGCCAGGTAATATTTAGCTTTCATAATCTTGGCCACCATGGTGATATTATGACTAGTTTTTACAATTTGAACACCTATTAATTCTTTATTTTTTTGGGCAGCTTTTAAAAGATTAGAAAATATGTCAGCACAAAGAATAAACAAATAAGGAGATAAAGGGTCTCTGTTGTACCCCAAAATTTGCCCTCCCATAATCTTCAAGGTTTTGCCAAGCATCACCTCAAATGGCTCAAAGTTTACTCAAGGTCAAGTTGCACAGTCAAACCATCCTCCTAAGACAGGCAAAACTAGGGTGTTGGTTCTTGCAAGGAAGCTGAGGTTTTCAAAGGCTCAATCAAGTCTCCCATGCTCATACACATTGTCAAGCACCTACATGTCAAGTTTTAAGGCTCACAAGGTCAAGTTGCACAGTCAAAAACCCTAATTGCTCAACAGTCAACTGCAGGGGCAAAATGGTCATTTGACAGTCAAAAGTCAAATTTTTGGTCAACATCTTATTTTGAAGCCACAAACATCATTTGATCAATTCTTGATCATGATTCTCAAAGCATGGCTCAAAAAGTCTCAAGATGCAAAAGTTTCTATTTTTGGACAGTTGAAAAAGTCAACTGTAACTTGACCAGGGCATAACTTCCACATGGCTTATCAGAAAAATTCCATCCAAATCTCATTTTGAAGAGAATGACATTTCCTACAACTTATCTTCACATTCCAAGTCCAAGAAATGCTCTCACAAAAAGTTATCAATTTCAACATTATAGGTCATTTTCAAAAGTCAACAAAAAGGGACTTTAAGTCAAAGACCATAACTTGAGATTGGTAAATCAAAATGACATGGGACCAAAGACATTGGTTATAGGACTTCAAGACCTTTCTAAAATGTCCAAGAACATGATCAAAGCTTAAAAATTGAGCAAGATATGCATTGGAGAAGTTGAGAAATTTTTATGAAATGGCCAAAATCATTTATCCTTGAAACTTCATTTTTGACAAAAGGGGCCCACTTTTTCCACTTGAATTAGCTTGGCCATGCTTCCCACGTGTCCCACCTTTTATTTCAATATTTAAAATTAATTTTTTCATTTTTATTAGATTTTTTGGATTTAATTCATTTTAAATCCTTTAAAATCAAATAAAAATCAAAAAGGTTAATTAAGAGGGATATTTGGCTTTGATTAACTTTGAATCACCATTATGCATATCCCATATTCGTGCCAAGGCTAAATGAAGCAAGAATTCAAAATTGGCTCAAAAATGGAAAGTTGTTAATGGAGGTTTATGGAAAATCTTGAACTTGAATGCCTTGCATTATTGGCCCTTAATTCCAATTGAAACTCATTGCATATGACATATACAAGTGATCAGACACAAACAGAAGACCTAGGATGCGCCCAAAACTCAGAAGCAAACTTGCATTTTTTGCCAAAATTTTCAAAACTGAAAACACTTCTAGAGCTTGTTTTAAGTCCTCATTCCTATCCAAACACGTTGCTGACATCCCAAGGAAGCTATTCCAATCAGAATCAACTCCCCACGTGCAAGGAATTGGTATATTGATGTCAAACTTTCTCAAACTTTTCTCATAATCGTGTTCCAATATACATGTATTTTTATACATTTTGAATATGGATTTACACTAATATGAAGGTTTTGAGGCTAATGGTAACCTTTAATTTAACTAACAACGCCTGTAGTGAAATATGCCATTGAAATTTTCTAGGGTTGCAGGAGCTGTGAATTGGGGTTTCTTTCCTTTGAAAAAATTGGACCACGAGACCACCACCATTGCACTCGTGACATTCCATTGATTCCAAATCACCCATCGCGCTCAATTTATGATTGAACATGAGCTATTCGCTATTATCCATAAGCATGCGTTTTGGGGGGGTTTAAAACCCCCGCTATCCTTTTTGTTACAGGAACAAATGAAGAAGAAGACTGCGTGGCCAGATGTGATTGGAGAGTTTGAATTCCAGCACCTTTTTTTATTTTCATAACGTTGACATTGATTTTGTTTTATATTATTTATTTCCCATCTCATATACAAAGCGCACCATTGGCTCAGTTGGCAAGACATCAACATGGCAAACGCAGGGACCTGGGTTCGAATCCCAGGTCCCCTCAAATTATTTCTATTATTTTGTTTCCCATATTTCCATGCAGTGCACGTTCCAGCACTACACCATACACCCAGCGCCTTGGCTTGCCACATAATCCAGGAGATCAATCCAGTGGCCATCACCAGCAGTCCACCGTGCACGCAGTCAAACGTTCCTCACATGATTCAAAAAGTCAACAAAGGGCCTCCTCCTATTGGGCCAAAATTCCTCAAACCACCTCCAAAATTGGGTCTACCACCCCCTATGGTTTGCATTATTTTGATTTTATTTTCCATTTGATTTCTTTTATTTCTTTTTAATGCCTAATTATTTCTTTTTATTAAATTAATTTTCATAATACAAAAATACAAAAAAATCAGAAAGTCAAAAATAAAATATGTTTATTATTTAATTCACTAATATTTTATTTTTTGTAAATAAATTTAATAATCGATTTAGTTCTAATTTTAGATTTTTAACTTTAATGCTTTTTCTTAGATAAAAAAAAATATAAAAATAGGTCTTTTAGCATTTTTTATTCTTAATAAATAATCTTTTTTTTCTTGTCACTATTAATTATTATTATTTTTGTAAATAACTTATAATTAATCAATTAAGTAAGTTAGGTTTAAATTTAAATACTTTCTTTAATAATAAAAAAATAACTTAGGATTAGGTTTTTCTATTTAATTTCAAATTCCAATTAATTCTCTTTAATTTCATAAATACAAAAACATCAAAAAATTAGTTCTTTTCTTTAATTAATTTGTAATTTCATATTTAATTTCTTTAAAGGGTCCAACGCCCTCGCACTTTCGCTTCTACTTTCTTTTCGCGCGTTTATTTACATTTTTCTTTTAAATATTATGTAATTGCCCCAAGGCCTTGTAATAATAATTAGAGACTTATTTACTTTCCTTACTTTTATTCAAATCGGGTCTTGGTTTAATTTGGCGATGTAGACCCGCGCCCTTGTAATAACGTAGGACCTTTATTTTTCCGCATTTTTATTCCCGCACCTTTAACTGCTAATAATCACATGAAAGAATGTATGCCCAAAAATAAAAACAATGCGTAGAACACTCAATGCATGATCAAGACAAAAATAAACTGAAAATGACACACAATTCACACACCACTTCTAGGGTACGCCTCACTGTTGCCTTGCCCCTCGAAACGTGGTCGTCGAGTACAGGGCGTCTTAGTAAGTCCTTATGTCCATAAGCATGGCATAAGGGTAGCTTCTAAGGTGTCCTACTGTTGCTCTGGTGATCACACTGTTGCCTTGCCCCTCGAAACGTGATCGTCGAGTACAGGACGTCTTAGTAAGTCCTTATGTTCCATTGATCTAGTTGCCTCGAATAAGTTGCCTCGGAACGGTCGCCTCGGAATAAAAAGATCAATGGCATAAGGGTAGCTTCTAAGGTATCTTACCATTTCCCGGTGGCCACACTGTCCCTAACCCTCGAATTGACCCGAACACCTCCAACGGTGGTGCTACCTACCCCTCAATGGTGGGATAGCACTACCTCAAGGACATTTACACCGACTAATTCCTTAGGGTAGGTAGATAACTCGTAGATACTTGCTCTAATTCAAAATAAATCAAAAACTACTTTTCACACCGACACTTTGCAAAAAGCTTTCAAAAACAACTTTTCAAACACTCTTGAGGACTGATACAAGAGTCGATCTGAAACTTTCAAAGAAACTTTTTTCAAACCCACTCATCTTGAAAAGCAAACAAACATTTTGAAAACACAAATGAGCAAGTATCTAAGAGCCCGTGGATAACCACGGATAGAAAGGGTGCTAACACCTTCCCTTTCTATAAATCTACCTCCCGAACCAAGAACTAATCTCAATAAGGAATTTTTCTGTGCTTTTGTCCTTTCCATATTGGAGAAAATAAAAGACGGTGGCGACTCTTGCTTCCGCGATATTTCGCGAACCAGCGTTAAACAGTCAGTTCCAGATCCACCGATCACAATCATCTACTGTCAGCCTTAAGGAAGATGGGTATCCTCAGAAGATCTCAATATTCCCCAGCGGAGTATACAAATATTCTTAACAAGCATCCCCGACAATCTTGACCTAAAGATTGTTCCCCGGTGGTATACCAGACATTCAGTGGAGTCACTTCCCCAATACATTTCAAAATGTCCCCAGGAGAGTCCAATATAGTTCAAAATTTCCCCAGGAGAGTCCAATCCAGTTTCCCCAAGAAAGTTGGAATCCATCTCCCCAAGCAGTAAGCTTATTCCCAGTAGATTCCAGAAGCTTACCCCCTCTAGAGCACGAACGCGTCCCCGACTTTATTCAAAGGTTATTTCCCTACCAGGACATAACTGGGTTATCCTCAGCCAAAAGCCACAGAAAGATCGTCCCCGACGAAGTCTTCCTATCCCCAGCGAAGTCTATTAAAACTTCTAACATATCAATGGTATCCTCCAGCGGTGTTATCATCAAACATCTCAGCAAAGTACCTCTCTCCCCATAGAGTACTGTTCCCCAGCAGAGTCGCCAGTTCTGTGATCAGTGGATCTAGAACTGACTGTTTAAAGCTGGTTCGCGAAATGTCGCGGAAGCAAGAGTCGCCACCGTCTTTTATTTTCTCCAAATGGAAAGGACAAAAGCACAGAAAAATTCCTTATTGAGATTAGTTCTCGGTTCGGGAGGTAGATTTATAGAAGGGGAAGGTGTTAGCACCCTTTCTATCCATGGTTATCCATGGGCTCTTAGATACTTGCTCACTTGTGTTTTCAAAAATGTTTGTTTGCTTTTCAGAGTGGGTTTGAAAAAGTTTCTTTGAAAGTTTCAGATCGACTCTTATATCAGTCCTCAAGAGTGTTTGAAAAGTTGTTTTTGAAAGCTTTTTTTTTTGCAAAGTGTCGGTGTGAAAAGGAGTTTTTTTGATTTGTTTTGAGTTAGAGCAAGTATCTACGAGTCATCTACCTACCCTAAGGAATTAGGCTGTGTAAATGTCCTTAAGGTAGTGCCATCCCACCATTGAGAGGTAGGTAGCACCACCGTTGGAGGTGTTCGGGTCAATTCGATTGTAGGGACAGTGTGGTCACCAGAGCAACAGTAGGACACCTTAGAAGCTACCCTTATGCCATTGATCCTTTTTAATTCCAAGGCAACCTTTCCGAGGCAACTGGATCATATCATGGACATAAGGACTTACTAAAACGTCCTGTACTCGACGACCACAATTCGAGCTTGTAGGGACAGTGTGGTCACTAGAGCAACAATAGGACACCTTATAAGCTACCCTTCTGCCATGTTCATGGACATAAGGACTTACTAAAACGTCCTGTACTCGACGACCACGTTTCGAGGGCAAGGCAACAATGAGGCGTACCCTAAGAGTGGTGTGTGTATTTGTGTGTTGTATTCAGTTAATGTTTGTCTGGTTAATTAGTGAGCTATGGGTTGTTTTTATTTACATACATTCTTTCATGCAAGTTAACAGTTAAGGGGTGCGGAAAGTAAATTGCGGAAAAAAATAAATCCTACGCTATTACAAGGCGCGGGTCTATACATCGCCAAAAATTACAAAGACTCGTTTTTTAGTAAATAAGTACTGAAATTAAATAAAGCGATAAACCTATTTAACTATTACATATCTGGAGACAGTTACATAAATAATAAAAATAAAAATAAATGCGTGCGAAAGAATTAAATCGGGAAGTCTTTAGGGTGTTGACCCTTTTAAGAAAAGAAATGAATTTTTTTGTCCTTTTTTGTGATTAAATGAAATTAAAATTAATAACTAATCTAATTAATTAATTAATTAATTTTTTTTTTTTGTATTTTTATGTTTTTATGAAATAAAATAAAAAGAAATAAAACTAAAAGTTAATTTTTCCTAATTCTAAATCTATTTTAATTATTAAGAAAAGAAATTGAAATTGCCTAATTAAACTATTTATTTGTTAATATTTTATTTACAAAAATAATATGGGAATAATAATAATAATATTAATAATAATAATAATAATAATAATGTTGTTAATTCTTTTTTGGATTTTTTATGAAAATATGTTAATTATGTTAATAAGAAATAAAAATTAAAAAAGGGTTAGAAATTAAATTGGAAAAAAAAAATGAAAAGAAAAGAAAAGACCAATGGAAGGGGGTATTGGGCCAGGAAGGAGGGAGCACGAAGTCGCGGCAGAAGCGGATCTGGTAGCGGCGGTTGAGTCCGCGGTTGCGCGGCGGAACTGCGATTTGGACGCTTCTCGTTCTTCTGTTTCTGATTCAGAGAGCCAAATTCCAGTCCTGATCTTCACAAAGAATTTTATGGATAAAGTTCAAACAATCAAAAAGAAAATTAAATAGAATAAATGAAATTGAAAATGTTAGAATTTTGTGTTGCTTTATCATGACTCAATGATGTTGTTGTGGTGCTGTCAAGAGGATGATGATTTGTGGTTGCATCAGTTTTGAGCTTGTGTCAACGGTATGAACATGAGCTTGTGTAAGGTTTCTGTTTTGGTTGATGAGATTTTTGTTAAAGTTGGTTCATAGGAAATTGCACGTGAAAAGTGAATTTACAGTGCAACAAGAAGAAAAGTGGGTGTTTCCATCGAGTGGCCTCCGTACAGGATTTTGTATAAGAGAATATGAGGTTTTTTTGTGTGGAATTTTTTGTTTTTTCGTTTTAGAGAGTTCTCTCCCTTGTAAATGGTATGAGAGGCTTGCATATATGTCTTTGAATGAGAATCAAGCAATAATGTGAGCCATTAACCCTTGCAATGAAGTTTGAGATTTCCTCCATAACCACCATTGAAGCAACTTACCATTCTTGTCAAAATTTGAATTTCTTGCTTGGAATAGGCCTTGCACGAATTTGGAAGGTGAATGATGGTGTATCAAAGCTATTCAAACTCAAAGATATCCCTCCATTAATTTTCTTGATTTTTATTTGAATTTTAAAGATTTAAAATGATTTAAATCAAGTAAAATTAAATAAAAATGGAAAAATTAATTTTTAATCTTGAAATAAATTGTGGGACACGTGGGAGGCATGGCCAAGCTGAATCAAGTGGAAAAAGTGGGCCCCTTTTGTCAAAAATGAAGTTTCAAGGATAATTGACTTTGGCCATTTCACAAATATTTCCCAACTTCTCCAATGCATATCTTGCTCAATTTTGAAGCTATGAACATGTTCTTGGACATTTTGGAAAGGTCTTGAAGTCCTCTAACCAATGTCTTTGGTCCCATGTCATTTTGATTTACCAATCTCAATTTATGGTCTTTGACTTAAAGTCCCTTTTTGTTGACTTTTGAAAATGACCTATAATGTTGAAATTGATAACTTTTTGTGAGAGCATTTCTTGGACTTGGAATGTGAAGATGAGTTGTAGGAAATGTCTTCCCCTTCAAGATGAGCATTGTATGGGATTTTTCTGATGAACCATGAAAAAGTTATGCCTTGGTCAAGTTACAGTTGACTTTTCAACTGTCCAAAAATATAAACTTTTGACACCTTGATGATTTTTGAGCCATTCTTGTGAAATCATGGTCAAGATTTGACCAAATGATGATTGTGGCTTCAAAATAAGATGTTGACCAAAAATTTTGACTTTTGACTGCCAAATGACCATTTTGCCCCTACAGTTGACTATGAAGCAATTAGGGCTTTTGACTGTGCAACTTGACCTTGTAAGCCTTGAAACTTGACATGTAGGTGCTTGACAATGTGTATGAGCATGTGGGACTTGATTGAGCCCTTGAAAACCTCAACTTCCTTGCAAGAACCAAAACCCTAATTTGACTGGCTTAGGAGAGTGGTTAGTTCTGTGATCGGTGGATCTGGAACTGACTGTTTAACGCTGGTTCGCGAAATGTCGCGGAAGCAAGAGTCGCCACCGTCTTTTATTTTCTCCAATATGGAAAGGACAAAAGCACAGACTAATTCCTTAGGGTAGGTAGATAACTCGTAGATACTTGCTCTAATTCAAAACAAATCAAAAACTTCTTTTCACACCGACACTTTGCAAAAAGCTTTCAAAAACAACTTTTCAAACACTCTTGAGGACTGATACAAGAGTCGATCTGAAACTTTCAAAGAAACTTTTTTCAAACCCACTCACCTTGAAAATCAAACAAACATTTTGAAAACACAAATGAGCAAGTATCTAAGATCCCGTGGATAACCACGGATAGAAAGGGCGCTAACACCTTCCCTTTCTATAAATCTACCTCCCGAACCGAGAACTAATCTCAATAAGGAATTTTTCTGTGCTTTTGTCCTTTCCATATTGGAGAAAATAAAAGACGGTGGCGACTCTTGCTTCCGCGACATTTCGCGAACCAGCGTTAAACAGTCAGTTCCAGATCCACCGATCATAGTCTCCCTGTCTATCCCTCTTGCAAGGTTTATGGTCTCTGTTGGAAATCCATTTATAAGTATAACGAAGTTGACAGTAGTAACACACTTCTTAATTAGGTTAGCAAATTGATTTGGGAACCCAAAGTGAGTAAGGGTTTGCTGAATAAAGTTTCATTCTAACCTATCGTAAGCTTTTTCCATGTCCATCTTAATGCCCACATAAGTTTTCTTTGATCCCGTATATTTTCGAAAGTAGTTGAAAATCTTGTATGCCACCATAATATTGTCGGATATGATTCTTTGGTGTATAAAGGCATTTTGATTTTCGCTGATAATAGAGGAAAGAATCATCATAATTCTATTAGATATGGCTCTTGTGATGATCTTCATGATAACATTACATAAAGCTATGAGTTTAAAATTGTTGGATTTCGAGAGATTTTTTTAAGGAATGATGCTTATAAAAGTGCTCCTAAGGTATTTAGGATTCTCTTGGTTGTTTAGAAGGTTAAACACAATGTTAAAGACCTCTTCTCCAACAATGTGCCAATAGTTTTGGTAGAAACTAGCATTGAAGCCATTCGGACCTGGGGCATCATTGCTCTTAAGATGTCTCATAGCAAGGTAGACCTCTTCTTTAGTGAAAGGGGTGTCAAGAGTAGCAAATTGGGCTTTGCTTATTTTGGGCAGATTATTGTTAAAATATGTTTGGCTCTCAGTGGTATTATCAGCCTTGAAAAGATTATTGAAGTGCTCCACCATAGTGCTTTGAATATCCTCTTCTTTGTAAGTGGTTTCATTATTGGGGTTTTGGATAGATTTAATCATATTCTGAGATTTTCTTTGACTAGCTTTTTGGTGGGAAAACTTGGTGTTTCTGCCACCCTCTTTGATCCAATGAATTTTGGCTCTCTAAGACCACCACACCTCTTCATGGTGGAAGAGAGATTCAATCATGTCTTCAATATCCTTCATCCTTTGGTGATATATATTTTGAGGGTTCTTCTGTTGGAGTTTTAAAATCCTAGTGTTAAGCTTATTAATATCTTTAGTTGGGGAAAGATGTGTCTTTTTTCCTCACTCCCAAAGGTAGGTGAGCGTACTCTTCAATCTCTCTTTTGTATCTTTGTAGTGGGGCTAATTACAAGCAGTGTTAATGATATCCAATATCTCTTGATTCTCCATCCAAAGGTCTTTGAATCTTTTAGGTTTGTCTTTTAAGTTTTTTCTGTTGCGTTGATTGTACTTATTGTTGAAAGTGATAAAAATAGGATTATGGTCTGATCTAGCTTTTGGAAGGTGTTTGTTCTGATAGCGGGGATACATATCAGTCCATCCCTTAGTAGCCATGTATCTGTCCAACCTAGCTACTATGTGGGTTTTCCCTTGGTACTTATTGCTCCAAGTTTCCATGTCATCTTCATGGCCTAAATCAATTAACTTGCAGTTAGACATGGTATCTAAAACAAGTTGGGCTAGATCATAGTCAATTGGTTTTCCTCCATTTTTTCATTTTAGTTAAAGATAATATTTAAACCACCAAATATAATCTAGTTAGGATGAGCATTTCTTTGAGCTAGATTATTTATGAGTGAACAAGAGCTTTTTGGGTGTATATGGGGAAACCTTATATACTGATTCCTCTCCACATAACATAATTCAAATTATCATTATGGGACAAAATGTAAAAATCTATTATAATCATATTAGAATCTAAAATGTGCAGGTTAACATCATTTCCCTACATTAAAGCAAGTCCATCAGTTTTTCCTTTCCAATTAGTATTGCAGCTAGGCATGACAATGGGGCGGTTCAAGGACAGTTTTTATCCTCCCCTGTTAGCTCCTAAATTCTACACCCACATAAATTGGTCTTATTGGCTAAAAATAGATTGAAGAAATCTAAAGTTGCCTACACTTCGACCAGAAGAGCCTATGAAAGGGGTTGTATCGAAGTCATCCTTGCTAAGAAGGAGAAAACACTTAGAGAATTTTCTAAGTTAAAGTTGGTCTTCGACCAAGAGGTTTTTTAGGTCTTCGACCGAGAGGTTCCCGTGGTCTTCAATTGAAAGGTCCTTGTATCAGCAAGCAAGTGAATTCAAATTCGAAGAGAGGAGGGAAAAGCAGTTCACTTGGCAGTTAGGAAAAGCGATGTGGCATGAAGATAGCGGTCGAAGAACATGCAGAGGACACTTGTCCTCATCCTGGATCGAAGCAACCGTTCAACGATTATTTACTACCAGTATAAATATAGGAAGTTTGTGTAAAATTCCGTGTGTTCAACTTATTAGTATAAGTCACTCAAATATATTCAAGTACCCGCTGTGTGAGAAAGAATTTTGAGAATATAAATTTGAATCACCACATTTTAATTAAAGTCAAGTCTTTACATTTTGTTACAATCTTTGCCATTTACGTTTCCTTGCAAACTTTATCATTACAGCCCTTTATCATTACTGCAAATTTACTTTCTCTCGCCTTCTACTTGCACTTTTATTAAATTCTTACCTTCATCCTCCCTTTACTCCTAATATCTTCTCAACCATTTTCATTTAAACTAAAAAATAACTTAGCATGTGTCCTAGGATCAATCTGATCGATCCCGTAAGTAACCAAAATAACCATTTTTAGAAGATCAGCGATTGTTTACCAATTTTTACGGTGAACAAATTGGCATGCCCAGTGGGACGTTGTTAAGTTTTATTTTTATTTTTATAAACTTTGATAAAACCAGTTTTTATCATAAATGCTTTAATTAATTTCCTTTCTCTCAAAAAGTGTTGTATGTTATTGAGAAGTGGCAAAATAACCACCAACGAATACATACCTAAGAAAAGAAATAGGATAATGGCTAATCAGTCTAGTGGAGAAATGCCTCCACCAATTCCTGGCAATGGAACTACGGTTATACCAACAGTTGGTGAACCAATGCCATCTACAGTTGGTTTGATACCAGCAGTAACGTTTTCACAAACAGGACCAATACTTTCTTATATAGGTCCTAGGGGTCCACCAAGAACACCCCCACTAAGGGGAAATCTTGGAGTTCGACCTTATGTCCCTTCAGGATTTTCGACAGCCTGGATGGGTCGAGACCAACCTTATGGCATGCCAACTGCTGAAATAGCAAGCCTTATGAATGCTTCATCCACATTTTCATAACCTTTGGTGAGTGCATCTTCACCATTACAAGGATCTGGAACTGGTATGGAAAATTTGGGTAGAAATCAACTCTTAGGAGGAAAATTACATACAATACCAAGTCTCACAAATGCTTCTACAACAATTTTGAGGCAACAAATGGATGAAAGAAACCATGACATGGTGAAAATTTTGGCACAAACCTTGAGTACAATGCTCAACCCTCTAATACAAACTACCACCCAGTCGAATCAGCAAATGGCAGCACAAATGGCGCGCATGGCTGAATTTTTTGGGGTTCCTTAACCTATTAGACAACCCCAAAGAGAGTTGATAAGAGGAAATCATGGTGTAGTTTTAGAGGATGACATGACCATTAACCAGAATCCACAGTCAGATGGGATGAACCATAGAGTAGAAATCGAACAACCTAGGGTCGAAGTACCCAAAGTTGCTCCACAATTCCCAAGATCTGTCGAACAAGGTATAATTATGGTAAATCGAAACCAAAATGCTGATGAAGTAATATAACAGGTTCGACACCGCAACTATGCACCATATAATAACTTGAGAGCCACGGTCCAGAGAATCATGGAACCGAATGGAGTGAATATTGGCTCTCATAGGCCAAACTTTACATCTCTATTATCATATTATATCTTGCAATCAGAATTACCCCCTAGGTGGAAAGTTCCAAAGTTTACCAAGTTTTCAGGGGATACGACATAGTCCACTGTCGAATATGTAGCAAGGTATTTGATAGAAGCTGGGGAAATATCAAATAATGAGAATCTTAGGATTAAATATTTCCCAAGTTCCTTAACCAAAAATGCCTTCACTTGGTTTACCACACTCCCAGCCAATTTGATCCACAATTGGAATCAGTTGGAAAGATTGTTCCATGAACAGTTCTATATGGGACTGTTGTACCCCAAAATTTGACCTCCCATATTTCTCAAAACATTGCAAGGAAAATCTCCAAGTGGCTCAAGATAGCTCAAGAGTTGGCCAGACAAGCTATCTCCTAAGGCAGTCTACCCCAAATTAGGGTTTGGTGTTGCATCAAGATCCTTGAGTCCAAATGACATCAAGTGCTCACCAATGTCCTAATATGTTTTCAAGATCATCCATGTCAAATTTCAAGCGTTGCAGAGGAAGTTTGCTCAGTCAATTGCTCAAAGGTCCAAAAGTCGACTATGTTAGGGCAAAAGTCAACTATGACCTACAAACAGTCAAACTCCAAGATTTTTTGTCAACATTATCATTTTGAAGGATATTTCATCATTTTATCAAGGGTTGATCATGATTCATCAAGGATTGCTCACAATTCATCAAGATTCAAAAGTTGCTAAATTAGGGTTTTGTAGGAAAAGTCAACTCAACTTTGACCAAGCATAACTTTCTCATACTTTATGATAAATGACCCATCCAAAGCTCATTTTGAAGAGGATGCAATTCCATACAATCCATATTCATACCCCAAGATTAAAAAATGCACTCACAAGATGTTATGAATTTTGACATTATAGGTCATTTTTGAAAGTCAACAAAAACACCTTTTTTTGTTAAAGCTTATAACTTGAGCATGGAATATCAAAATGAGATGAGACCAAAATGGTTGGTTATAGGACATCTCAAGATTTCTAAAAAGTCCAAGAACACTTCCAAAAGTTCAAAATTAAAGAAGTTATGCATTGTTGAAGTTGGACTTTTTTGCAAAATTGCCAAAAGTCAACTATCCCCAAAACATCAAATTTTGCCAAATGGGCCCATTCTTTTTCACTTGTTTTGAGTTTGCATTATAGCCCACGTGTTCCAGCCTTGGCCATATGTCTATATCATTTTTTATTAATTATTTTGATTTTATTTGAATTAATTTGATTTAAATCAAACAAAAATCAAAAGGCATTGATAACAAAGATTTTATGTTGATTTCAGGTTCCATTATGCAGCTGGCCATCATCAAATTCGTATCAAGTGAATCATGTACAAAAAAGATTGAAATTGAGCCAATTTGGAAAGGTTGTAAATGGAGATCAAATCAAATATCCAAGCCTTAATAGAGGAAGATCTGGACAGCCAATTGAGACCTAATGCACTGAGTAATACATAAGCAAGCTAGAGGCACGAAAATAAGGGTTGGAAATCATTGGAAGAGGCAGAACAAAAACTTGCAAAATCACAAAAAAGTGGGAGATCAAAATCAAGGTTGGAGGCATTTTCAAGGCCTGAGACATATCCCAATCGCTTCCTGGAAACACACACAAGCTATCCCAATCCAAACCAGGCATTCCCAGGCCCTAATACGCACTGTATGTCTCATGCAAGTCACCCCTGTTCTTGAATTCGATTTAAGTTATTCTGGCATCATTTGAGTAAACTAATAGCATATTTGTGATCACAAGAACATTTGCAAGCTTTTGGCATTAACGAATTTCATTTATATGATCTGTAGCAAGAATCACCATAGTTAGGGTTCTTGGAGTTTTTTTGGGGTTTTCTGTTTCAGGAAAAATTGGTCCACGTGAAGGACATGGTTGAGATCAGGAGGTCATGACGAGTTCAACCATGTTCTTGGAAGTTGTTTACATGGCCTGAGGACGATTTTAGGATGGAGCTGTGTCCTTTGCTGCGGATAAAAATTCGCAGGTAATGTTACAATATTGGGAGGACAGGGACGAAGAGCTATCACTCGTCCATTGGGCCATTCAAAAATTGTGCGCGTTTTTTTTTTGTTTTTCTGGCATTTGATTTGTTTTTTATATATATTATATTATTTGTATTAATATTAACAAAACAACAACACGCCCCAGCGGTTGCCATGTAAGCCTTAAAGCGTTCCAAGGCTGGAGGTCAGGGGTTCAATCCCTGCCTCCAGCAAATTGCATTTTCTCAAATATTTTCAGGAAATCTAGTGCGTGTTCAAGCCAGATCCATACCATACTCCCTCACCTATCCAAGCGCCAGATGGCCAAAGGGCCAGATCTGGTAGTCAGCAATCAAAGGTCCACCATATGCAGGTCAACGCCTGAGTACTGGATCAGGAAAAGTCACATGGATCAGTTAATGGGCCAGCAAAAAATTGCTATCTACACCACCCAAATCAGGCCCAAATTCTCTTCCTTCACACTTTTATTTATTTTATTTAATGGTTTTATTTTATTTAACTAATTTTCTAACCAATAGATTAATTTAATTTTTTTTAATCAAAAATCACAAAAATACTTTTATTTTAATTCAGGATTTTATTTTAATAAATACTAAGTAATTAATTTAGGTTTTTAATTCTAGAAAACTCTAACTTATTTTTGTAAATAAATAAAATTAATTAGACTTAATTAGGTTTTAAATACTAATTTAATTATTTTATTTTCTTTCTTAAATTAACAAAAAACCCAAAAATATGTCATAAATTATTTTTCATTAATTAATTTATTTAATTTTAATTTAGTATTTAATTTAGGATTAATTTCTTTTCTTAAAATAAAAACAACAAAAAAAGCATTTTCTTTAAAAAGGGTCAAAACCCTAATTCGCATTCGATTTAATTTCCCGCGCGCTTTATTTATTTTTATCCAATTATGTATCTGCTTACGGATTGTAATAGTTAAATGTTGTACCCCAAAATTTGTCCTCTCATATTTCTCAAGACATTGCAAGAAAAATCTCCAAGTGGCTCAAAGTTGCTCAAGAGTTGGACAAACAAGCTACCTCTTAAGGCAGTCAACCCTAAATTAGGGTTTTGTGTTGCATCAAGATCTTTGAACCCAAATAACCTCAAGTTCTCCCTAATGTCCTAATATGATCTCAAGATCATCCATGTCAAATTTCAAGCCTTGCAGAGGAAGTTTGCTCAGTCAATTGCTCAAAGGGTCCAAAAATCGATTGTGCTAGGGCAAAAGTCAACTGTGACCTACAAACAGTCAAACTTCAAGATTTTTTGTCAACATTCTCATTTTGAAGGATATTTCATCATTTGATCAAGGGTTGATCATGATTCATCAAGGATTGCTCAAAATTCATGAAGATTCAAAAGTTGTTAAATTAGGGTTTTGTAGAAAAAGTCAACTCAACTTTGACCAAGCATAACTTTCTCATACTTTATGAGAAATGACCCATCCAAAGCTCATTTTGAAGAGGATGAAATTTCCTACAATCCATATTCACACCCCAATATCAAAAAATACACTCACAAGAAGTTATAAATTTGGACATTATATGTAATATTTGAAAGTCAACAAAAACACCTTTTTTGCCAAAGCTTATAACTTGAGCATGGAATATCAAAATGAGATGAGACCAAAAGGGTTGGTTATAGGAAATCTCAAGCTTTCTAAAAAAATCCAAGAACACCTCCAAAAGTTCAAAATTGATGAAGTTATGCATTGTTGAAGTTGGACATTTTTGCAAAATTGCCAAAAGTCAACTATCCCCAAAACTTCAAATTTTGTCAAATGGGCCCATTCTTTTCCACTTGATTTGAGCTTGCATCATTTCCCACGTGTCCTAGCTTCAGCCATGAGCTCATATTTCTTTTTTATTATTTAATTTGATTTTTTATTGAATTTATTCATTTTAAATCAAATAAAATCATAGAAAATCCAAATAATTAAAAACTCTTGATTTATTGATTGTTTTAGGCTTTGTTTACAGCTAGCAACACCATGGAATTCGTATCAGGCCATATCATGTACAAAAGGATTGCATCAAATCAAATTTGGAAAGGTTAATAATGGAGATTAAATCAAAATCATGTGCATTGATTTGGAAGGATTCAGTCCATAATTTCTACCCTAATACAACACACAATACATATGCAAGCAAAAGCAATCGAGATCAGGGTTGGAAGCTGCAGGCATAGGAAAGACAAAAGTTGAAAAAAGTCACAAAAAGCTTGAGATCGAAATCATGCTTAGAGGTGTTTTCAAGGGCCGAGACCTGTCCAAAACGCTTCTTGGGTGTTCACTCAATCTACCTGGATCAAAAGCAAGCTTCTTCAAACCCCATAACGCACTCTAAGTGTCACAAAATATACCCCTGTTCTTGATTTCGCAACTCAGAATTTAAGCATCCTTTTCATGAATAAATACCATATTTTGAATCTACATAACATTTGCAAGCGATTGGTATTATTCAATTGCGTTTATCTGGCCTGAATGAAGAACCTCCATAGCTAGGGTTCTTCGTTTGTTTTTTAGGGTTTTCTATTTCAGGAAAAATTGGGACTAAAGAAGGGCATGGTGTTGATCAGGAAGCCAAGACGAGTTCAACCATGCTCGTGGAATTTGTTTTCATGGTCTGGAATGGATTTTAGAACAGGCTTGCGCATTTAGCTGTGGATCCAAATCCGCATGTAATATTTGCAGGTTTTGGAGGTAGGAGACGATGAGCTGTCGTTCTCCCAATGGTCCATTCAAAGCCAAACGCGTCTTTTTTGTTTTGCTGGCATATAATTTGTTTTTCTTATATTATGTATTATTTGCATTATAACAACAAATGAAGCAGTGTGGTGCGTTGGCAAGGCAAGCGTTCCAATATCCCTCAGGACCTGGGTTCGAATCCCAGGTCCCCCAATTTCTCAATGTTTTTTCTCTTCAGGTGTTCCAATGCGCGTGTTGGCCTGCAGCTCACCATGCACCTTCATACATACAATAGCCAGATGGCCAAAGGCCAGATCTGGTGGTCCAGGAGTGGATGTCCACCATGATCCAAGTCAGCGCGTGCACACTAGATTCCAGAAAGTCAAACAAGGCCAGCTCTAATGGGCCTTCAGATTGCTTTCTACACCACAAATTCAGGCCCATACCCCCTATCTCTTTTATTTACTTTGCTTTATTAATTTGTTTTGTTATTTTTATTTCATTTACTAACCAATCAAAAAATTCTTTTCTTTGTCAAATAAAAACCACAAAAAATATTTTTATTCAATCAAATTTTTATTTTTATTAATAAACACTAATTATTTAATTTAGGTTTTAATTAGAATAACTTTAACCTATTTTTTTGTAAATAATTAAAATTAAATTAGATTTAATTAGGTTTTAATTACTAACTTAATTATTTTATTTTTCTTTCTTAAAATAACAAAAACCCAAAAAAATAATTTATTTTTATTAATTAATTTATTAATTCAATTTAGTAATTAATTTAGGTTATTTCTTTCTTAAAATAAAAAACAACAAAAAGATATTTTTTCTAACCCAAAGGGTCAAAACCCTAACCATGCGCTCGATTTAATTTCCCGCACGCGATTTACTTTTTATCCAATAATGTACTTGCTCCCGGATTGTATTAGTAAATAGGACTTTTATTTATTTTTATCGCTTTATTTATGTTTAAAGGGTTTGTCTTTGGCGATGTAAATACCCGACGCCTTGTAATTTAAATTCCGCATTTTATTTCCGCAAAATATAACTGTTAGATGTTTGATAATAGGATGGCATGACAAGACTGAATGTTTTAACCTAAAATCAACTTAGATCACCCTTAACATGTACAAAGATAAAAATAACTGAAAACGACACACTCACACATGCGCACTCCTAGGGTACACCCCACTTGGTTACCTTCGTACGCGGTCATTGAGTATAGGTCACTTTAGAGGTCGCCCTCTTGTCTAAAAGATCATAGTCGCCTCGAAACGGTCGCCTCAGATATTGTTGCCTCAAAACAAATGATCTAAGACATTAGGGTTACAGCTAAGGCGTCCTAACATTGCTTTAGTGGCCGCAAGTCCCTCATTCGAATTGACCCTCAAACTCCAACGACGGTGTTACCTACTCATTCATAGTGGGATAACATTGTCTAAAGGACATTAGCATAGAAAGGTTCCTTTTTCGAGTAGGTAGATGGTTCTTAAGTACTTGCTCTTTCAAAAAACAACAAAACTTTTCACACTTACACTCCTTTTCGAATAAAGTTTTCAAAAACACTTCATACGCTCTTGAGGACAGAAGCAAGAGTTAAATCGAAGTTTCACATAAAAACTTTTTCAAACCCACAAGCACAAAGAAAGCAATTTTTAAAACATTTGAGCAAGTACCTAAGAGCCCGTGGATAACCACGGATAGAAAGGGTGCTATCACCTTCCCTTTCTATAATCTACCCCCCGAACCCGAGAAATATCTCGAAAAAAGAATTTTTCTGTGCTTTTTTCCTTTCCTTGTTGGATAAAATAAAAGTCGGTGGCGTCTCTTGCTTACCGCGAAATTTTACAAAAACAAACGCAAAACGCAAACCAGCATTCCAAAAAACAGTCAGTTCTTCCCACCGTATCACAGAACTGGCGACTCTGCTGGGGAAACTTATAACTGGGGTGTACCTTAGGAATAGTTCATATTGTTTTCAATTGCTTGACTTGTATTCTTTATATTTATGGGGTTGTATCAGATTTACTATAGATCCTAACCCGGATCTGAGGGATACCATTTAGGTAAGTAACAATAAACTGTGAGGGAACTGTACGGCGTAGACCGATACGGTTGAAGCAGTAGCTACGTTGGTGTGGCAATTTAGTATGTATCGATATCCCTCGTGGCGCAACGAGGAGAATATGGGTCTGCTAAGGGGTCATTAAGCACCAACTGACCTTAGAACCTTTAAATTGACCAACTTGGCCATAGAATAGTAGCAATATGCTACACTCATTGAGACTAAACTCTCGTGATGATTCCGGCTGCAAGAAAAGGTTGCTAAACTGGAATTATGACCGATCGAGGGTAGTCAGTGATATTGAGATCCTCTAGAACCCGATTACTATTTTTAGGACAGGTTTGAACCAACTAAACTGAAAGAGGGTAGTACCTAAACTTCTTGCCAGCCTGAAATCTAAGGGCTCTTTGTGTGACTTACGTGCCTTTACCATGTTTGCTATTTGTGGATACTTGTGGTGTGTTTTCTATCATGACATCATGACATCATAACATTGCATGCATCTTGCATTGGACTAACCCATTTCAAAGACATAGGGGATTCATCTTTGTTCTGTTTTGTAGGTCATGACACCCATGCATAGAAACACCATTCGGATCAACTTTGTCCAGGTTCCCACTCAGCTTAAGGAATTGGTTGCAAAGGTTTCAGATACTACCTCCTTCATCAGAAGACATGGGCACCTCCTGGGTTTGTCACTTCCAAATTGGACGAGCAAATGATGAGTGTCTTAGTCCAGTTCTTTGATCCACTGTACCATTGCTTTACTTTTCCGGACTACCAGTTGGTGCCTACCTTGGAAGAGTTCTCTGATCTACTTGGTATCTCTATTCTGGAGCAGACTCCGTTCACAGGTTGGGAGAAGATCCTTAGGCCGGAAGAGATTGCTTCAGCCCTCCATCTAACAAAGGCTGAGGTAATGTCTAATTGGGAAACTCGTAGTGGAGCAAAGGACTTCTTGACTAAGTTCTTGGTTGGTAAAGCTAATCATTTCTGGGACAGTCTAGACTTCCAGGCATTTGAATACATTCTGGCTCTTCTCATATATGGTTTGGTGTTGTTTCCAAATTCAGATGTTTTCGTCGACGTGAATGCAGTAAAGATTTTCATATCCGGTAATCCTGTACCCACTCTCTTGGGTGACATTCTTCATTCTCTTTATGCCCGTACTGCTTGAAAGCGAGGAACCCTTATGTGTTGTGCTCCATTACTGGCGAGGTGGTTTACTTCTCACCTCCCCAAATCAATTTTGAAGAACAAGGAAGGCATGGGCTGGGCCTATAGGATTATGTCTCTCTCTCATAATGACATCATTTGGAATATTAAGGGTATGGAAGACGTGGCTATTATTGATCGCTGTGGGGAACACCCCAATGTTCCACTGATAGGAACCAACGAAGGAATCACTTATAATCCGTGCTTGGCCTTATGTTAATTTGGGCGAGCTAGGAGGGAAGGACCCCATGAGTTGCTGATGCCGAGCATCGTCTTTGACTTCCAAGGGGATAGTGACGAGCAACGCCGCAGATTCATAAGAGCTTGGGATAGAGTACACAGGTCTGATCCGCACGAGTTGGGTGCAAAGACTTCTCTTCCGATGGAGCCATATCTCTGATGGGTTCGTATCCGTGTCCAAAAGATGGGAATGCCGTATGAAGCCGTCTTGCCTATAATTGTTGAGGTTGCTGATGAAGAAGGGGTTCCTCCTACCATCCTTCATCCATACATGCCTACTGACATAGGGGCATTAAAGAGATTGTGGATGCAGCTGAGAGAAGAGCGGGATACTTATAGAGAAAAGTATCACGAGCAAGAGCTGAAGATTCAGAAGTTGACAAGGTAGCTGGAGAACAAGCGGATCCTCAATGACTATGTCCACACCGACAAGAAACGACCATGGGACCACTGATTGTCTTTTTTATTATTTCTAGTTTTGATTTACTTTTCAGCTTTTCTTTCTTGTAACACCTTGAGGGCATTTGTTGGACAATTGAATTCAAAGTTTATCTAATAAAAGTGTGTTTAATTTTTTGTTTACAAATTTGAATCCCTAAAGTATTTGAAATCATGTCATACACATATCATTCCTATGCACCTCATAACAGGTACCCTTACAGGTTTTCTCATCTTCTTCGCTGTTTATTTCAGCATCATGTCTTCTGAAACATCAACTGAATAAGCAATCAAGGCTCTACAGGCTCAAAACGCCCAGTTCCAGGAATTGTTCATGAGTTTGGCTAAGGGTCAGCAAGATCTGAAGATCCTTATCCTGAAAGAGAAGAAGAAGAAGAAGAAGACGGTCCTGTTTAATATGGGTCGCAGATTCGGAAACGACTTGCGAGAAGAGGTTGATTTGACCCACTCATCTGGAGGGGGAGATAATCAGGAAGAAAGGAGGGCTCATAGTCCTGTGGTTTCAGACAACGAGACTGACTTCGACGAAGACTAGTATCCTCCGGCCGAGGATAGATACAAACAACTGGAAGACCGGTTGAGTGCGATGGAAGTTCAGAAGGTGCCTGGTCTGGACTTTGGTGATCTGGGTCTGTCATCTGGGGTGGTGATTCCCTACAAGTTTAAAGCACCAGCCTTTGCTAAGTACGACGAGGCTTCTTGTCCAAAGCTACACCTCCGGTCGTATGTTAGGAAGATTCAGCCATACACCGTTGACAAGAATCTCTGGATCCACTTCTTTCAAGACAGTCTCTCAGGGACTCAGCTTGAATGGTTTTATCAGCTGGAAGGAGCTAGTATCCGTAATTGGGAGGATTTGGCTGCTGCTTTCTACAAGCAGTACCAATACAATGCCGACCTCGCTCCCATGCGTACCCAACTCCAGGGTATGTCTATGGGTGCGGGTGAAGGTTTCAAAGATTATGCTCAGAAGTGGAGGGACCTTGCTGGAATAGTGCAACCTCCCTTGGCCGATAGGGAGCTAGTGGATATGTTTCTGGGGACCTTGTCTGGTCCGTATTTCAACCATCTGATTGGAAGTTCTTCGTTTGGGTTTACAGAGCTGATTATGATCAGGGAAAGGATTGAGGCTGGTATCAAATCCGGTAAAATACAGAAGGGTGCTTCATCAGGCACCGAGAAGAAACCTTTTAAGAAGGAGTCCAGTGCTGTTTACAGTTCAAAAAGTCAGAATAGACATGAACGCCACCAAGCCGTTAATGCGATAGTTATATCAAGACCTGCTGATGCTCCTCAGCGCAACAATCAGCCGAGGGCCGAGAGGCCACAAAGACAATTCACTCAGCTCAACATGACTTTATCCCAAATTTTGCCACAATTATTGAAAACCAACTTGGTGATTCTGAAGGAGGCCCCGAAGACTCCCAACACTGCATCACCCATGTATGATCCGAATACCCGTTGTGCTTTTCACTCTGGTAGCCCGGGGCATGACACGGATAACTGTTGGGTCTTAAAGAACAAAGTACAAGACTTAATTGATGCTAAGGAGATTGAGTTTGAAGCACCTGAAAGACCTAATGTTGTGACTGCTCCTATGCCTAAGCATGGAGTGAATGCTATAGACGAAGACTCGTTTGTGGTTTCTGTGAAAGACATTGTTACTCCATTGATGACTGTGAAGAAGAACCTTATGTTAGCCGGTTTATTTCCGGGCTATGACGAAGGTTGCCCTATGTGTTCCATCTTACCTACCGGTTGCCATCTTTTGAAGTCAGGTGTCCAACGCCTGATGGATAATAAAGAAATTCCGTTTGAGAAGACTCTTGTTCCTTTGGTTCCTGCTGAGGAAGTTGCTATAATCACCATTTTCGATAATTCTTCCAAGGCTTCCTCGAGAAAGCCTGTTAGAATTACATATGTTCCAAGAATCGCACCATTGATCATCACTGTTCCAAGGCCTATCCCCTATACATCCAATAAAGTCGTCCCTTTGCACTACGGGGCTGACATGTATTATCACGGGGTTAAACAAGATCTAGAGGCTGATACTGACGTCAGCAATATTGTTGGACCTGCCAAAGTCACCCGCAATAGAAGACTTTTCTCCCCTGAGATCTCTCCACCAACTGTTCGGAAGCCTGTTGTTATCACACCTACCAGTGCACCTGTTACTGTCCCCGTTCAAGTTCCAATTCTTACCCCTGTTGCCGAGTCATCTGACACTCGGGGCAAAGGGATCACCGGTGAGCCTGCCCAGATGGAGGCACCGAAGAAGATTACTGTTGAAGGCTCTAGACAAGAGATGGAGGAGATTCTGAAGATCATCAAAAAGAGCGACTACAATGTAGTCGAGCAGCTAGGGTAAACCCCATCCAAAATCTTTATGTTATCCTTGTTGCTATGCTCAGAGGCCCATGCCAAGGCTCTGATTTCTTTCCTGAAGACTGCACACGTACCATAAGAGATGTCAACTGATCAGTTTAAAGATTGCGTGGCTAGTCTGACTGTTGATAATGGGTTGGGTTTCTCTGACACCGACTTGACTGCTAAGGGGAAGAATCACAATGACGCCCTGCATGTCTCCATTGAATGAATGGGCACTACTCTAGCTCATGTGTTAGTGGATACTGGGTCTTCGTTGAATGTGTTACCTAAGAAAGCTCTAGACCGGTTAGAATGTGAAGGGTTGGAGCTGAAACCAAGCAACATCGTAGTCAGGGCATTTGATGGGTCCAAGAGGATGGTACATGGAGAAGTGGATATTCTGATTAAGGTTGGTTCTCAGGTTTTCGCATCTATATTCTATGTGATGGACATTCAGCCATCTTATTCTTGTTTGCTGGGTCGCCCGTGGATCCACAAAGCAGGGGCAGTGACGTCTACGCTCCACCAGAAGCTAAAGTACCCAGTGAAAGGGAAAATTGTGACGGTACAAGGAGAGGAGGAGTACATGGGGAGCCACCTCAACTCTTTCCGATATGTAGAGATGGATGGGGAGTTCATTGAGACCCCATTTCAACATTTTGAGGAAGTTCCCCAGACGCTAGCATCAGCTGAAACTGTTATCGAAGATCCTCCAATGAAGATGGCTTCCTTCAAAGATGCCGGGGCTGTTGTTGAGAAAGGTGGGTGTGAAAATTGGGGCCAACTCCCTGATTTTGCACATAAGACTAACAAATTTGGTTTGGGTTTCACTGCAGAAGCTTAAAAGGCTGTTCGGAATCCACGGATCGGAAGACCTCCCCTGTTCATCCGCAATTCAGGAGTGAATGCCATTGAAGACGATGTTGAAGAGTCTGAGTTCGATAGTTGGATCTATCCTACTACTGATGGTGGACTAAGCAACTGGACAGCAAAGGACTTCATCCCAATTTCTTTTGTTACCCAGTAATGAGACTTTTGTTTTGAATTTGTAACAGACAATGTTTTAAACTTTATGGCCCAGTGTCTTACCCGGGGCACCGTGGCTTCATTTGTGAGGTCTTTATGTGTGTCATCTACATATATTATTAATAAAAGAATTGGACGTTTCTTGCATTTCAAATTTTGCGCTCCTTGTTTTTCTTTTATATATATTGAAAAATAGCTATTTTACACACACTCACATATATAGGTCTACATCCACTCTGGATCTCACTGGTAACGACTCTGCTACTGCCAGTTATGACTTCGAAAGTCCGATCAACTTAGCCGAAGACGAAGGTAAAGATGATTGTGAAGTTCCTGGCAAACTTGCTAGACTGCTACTTCAAGAAGAGAGGGCCATACAACCGCATGAGGAGCCAGTGGAATCAGTAAATCTGGGTACAGAGGTAGACAAGAAAGAGGTCAAGATCGGTGCAAATCTGGAGCCTAGTGTTAAACAATGGCTGATTCAGATGCTGCGAGACTATGTTGAGATCTTTGCCTGGTCTTATGAAGACAGGCCTGGGTTGGATACCGATATTGTGGTTCACCGCCTGCCTACCAAGGAAGACTGTTCTCCAGTAAAATAGAAGGTCCGCCGAATGCGCCCAGAGATGTCTGAGAAAATCAAGGCTGAAGTAATGAAACAGTTCAATGCCGGTTTTCTAGCAGTTACTTCTTACCCGCAGTGGGTGGCCAACGTGGTTCCTGTGCCGAAGAAGGATGGCAAAGTTCGAATGTGTGTTGACTATATGGATTTGAACAGGGCGATCCCCAAGGATGATTTCCCTCTGCCTCATATCGATGTTCTGGTTGACAATACCGCACAACATAAGGTCTTCTCCTTTATGGATGGTTTCTACGGTTATAATCAGATTAAAGTGGCTCCCGAAGACATGGAGAAGACGACCTTTGTTACTCAATGGGGTACCTTTTGCTACAAAGTCATGCCCTTCAGATTGAAGAATGCGGGGGCAACGTATCAGCGTGCCATGGTTTCTTTGTTTCATGACATAATCCATCATGAGATTAAGGTATACGTCGACGACATGATTGCAAGATCCCAAACTGAGGAAGAACATCTGGACCACCTTCAGAAGTTGTTTGACAGGTTGAAGTTGTACAAGCTGAGGTTAAACCCGAACAAGTTCACCTTCGGGGTGAGATCTGGTAAGCTGTTGGGTTTCGTCGTAAGCGATAAAGGTATTCAAGTGGATCCTGCAAAGGTGAAGGCTATACAGGAAATGCCGGCTCCCCGAACAGAAAAAGAAGTCAGAGGCTTTCTGGGACGTCTGAACTATATTGCCCGATTCATCTCGCACCTGACTGCTACTTGTGAGCCAATCTTCAAGTTACTGAAGAAAGATCAAGTGGTAAGATGGAATGATAAATGTTAAGCCGCTTTCGAAAGGATCAAAGAGTATCTCCAAGAGCCACCTATTATGATGCCTCCAGTTGAAGGGAGACCTCTGATCTTATACTTGACAGTACTCGATAATTCAATGAGGTGTGTGTTGGGTCAACATGACGAGTCTGGCCGAAAAGAGCATGCTATTTATTACCTTAGCAAAAATTTTACCGACTGCGAGACCCGATATTTGTTGCTCGAGAAAACTTGATGCGCTTTGGCATGGGCTGCTCGCCGGCTTAGATAGTATATGCTGACTCGCACTACTCTATTAATATCAAAGATGGATCCAATCAAGTATATCTTCGAGAAGCCTGCCTTGTCCGAAAGAATAGCAAGATGGCAGATGATCTTGACTGAGTATGACATCCAATATACGACCCAAAAGGCAATCAAGGGAAGTGTGTTGGCAGACCATTTGGCACATCAAGCAGTGGACGATTACCAGTCTATGAACTTCGAATTCCCGGATGAGAACATCATGATAGTGACCGACTGTGAGACACCTGGACCGGATGAAGGACCTGAGGAGGGATCCCGATGGTCTATGTACTTTGATGGAGCTTCGAACGCTTTAGGCAATGGCATTGGCGCCGTGATCATATCTCTTAAAGGCTCTCATACTCCGTTTACCGCCCGACTATGTTTCAACTGCACCAACAATATGGCGGAGTATAAAGCTTGCATCATGGGTCTTCGAGCAGCAATTGACCTAAGGATTAAGTTCTTGAGTGTTTTCGGAGATTCCTCTCTCGTGGTCAGTCAGATCAAAGGCGAGTGGGATACAAAACACCCTAATCTTATTCCTTACAAGGAGTATGTATTGACATTGCTTCCACATTTCGAAGAGATAACCTTTGAACACTTCCCTAGAGAGGAGAATCAGTTAGCGGACGCGCTGGCTATGATGTCTTCTATGTTCAAAGTTAATTGGGACAACGAAGCTCCCAGATCATCATTGAAAGGTTGGACGAACCTGCACATTGCTGTGACATTGAGATTGAAGAGGTAGCAGATAAACCCTGGTTCCATGAGGTAAAAAGGTATCTTGAGGCTCAAGAATATCCTGAGGGTGCATCTGTTAATGATAAGAAGTTTCTGAGGAGGTTCGCGGAAAAGTTCTTCATTAGTAATGGTATTCTTTACAAGCGTAACCATGATTCAACCTTAATACGTTGCGTAGATAAGAACGAGGCAGAAAGGATCATGGCAGAGTTACATGAAGGTACTTTCGGAACTCATTCCAGTGGACACACCATGGCAAAGAAAAACCTACGGGCAGGATATTTTTGGTCCACAATGGAAGCCGACTGTTATCAGCATTCTCGGACCTGTCACAAGTGCCAAGTCTATGCTGATAAGGTGCACATACCTCTAGTTCCTATGAACATCTTGACAGCTCTGTGGCCTTTCGCAATGTGGGGCATTGATATGATCGGAGAGATTAGACCTACGGCATCCAATGGGGCATCGTTTCATCTTGGTAGCAATTGATTACTTTACAAAGTGGGTTGAAGCAGCTTCCTTTGCTACTGTAACCAAGAACGTCGTGGCGCGATTCATTCAGCACAACCTGATCTGTCGATATGGTGTACCAGAGAGGATCATTACGGACAATGGTACAAATCTCAACAATAAGATGATCACCGAACTCTGCAAGCAGTTCAAGATATAGCATCACAACTTTTCTCCCTATCGGCCGAAGATGAATGGGGCTGTTGAAGCGGCTAATAAGAACATCAAGAAGATTGTGCAGAAGATGACGGTGACATAGAAAGATTGGCACGAGATGTTACCTTTTGCTCTTCATGGGTACCGCACCTCAGCACGGACGTCAACGGGGGAAACCCCCTATTCCTTGGTATATGGCATGGAGGCAGTCTTACCCATTGAAGTTCATATACCCTCTCTTCAGATTATGAAGGATGCAGGTTTAAGCAAAGATGACTGGATTCAGACCTGGCTTGATCAGCTGAACCTAATCGACGAAAAGAGACTTACTGCTATTTGTCATGGTCAGACGTATCAAAAGCGGATGATCAAGGCATTTAACAAAAAAGTTAGACGACAGGAGTATCAAGTTGGGGATCTGGTGATCAAGCGCATCATCTTACCTCAGGGTGATCCCAGGGGTAAATGGACCCCTGCTTACGAAGGGCCATTTATGGTTAAGAACATCTTCTCAGAAGGAGCTATGATTCTAACCACCATGGATGTTGACGACCTTCCTCACCCCGTCAATGCAGACATAGTGAAAAAAATACTACGAATAATCAAAGACCCGCTAGGTTGACTGGCCTAGGCAAAAATAAGGGCTTCCCAGCGAACCAAAAGGGTTCGGGCAAAAATAAGGGATGAAAATGAAAAAAATCTGTACACCCGACAAGTCGAAAACCTGAAAAGGTGGCTTGGGCAAAAAAGGGTATCCCGGTGGACTGAAAACCCGAAAGGGCAGTCCAGGCAAAAATTAGGGATCAAAGCGTAACACTATGTCTCATTGGATCGCCTTGCAACCAGACTTCGGTATCGACTATCAAGCTCGGACGACACTAATAAGTCTGATCTACCTTCAACCAAGTAGCAAAGTGACGAGATGCTTGAGGATATAAGGGCAATAGCAGAGTTGGAACCCAGTGGGATTATTCACATAGCTGTTTTGTTTAGTTTTTCACAAATTGTGTAAATTCTATTATTCGGCGGCGTTCTCTTACCAGGATGTCAGCCTCTTGTACAAAAATGCATATTTACAGGCCAAACTTCAAAATCAATACAATTCATTTTCGAGGATATTTCAATCTGTTTTTCCTTTATCTGTTTTGTTTTGCAAAGAACGTCCAATGTTCATTTTTGATATATGCATTTGACATTAATTGCTGCTCATAAAAATTTACATGCGAAACAAAAGACGATTACTGGTAATATCAGAAACAGGGTCAATAAGAATTGTCCAAGCTTTACAGTTGCTCGATCCACCAGGTACAAAGTTATATTTAGCTAAAGAATATGGCTAAAGTACTTTCACTCCCTGCAGAATAAGACAGTAATGTTGAATCTCCCCAGCTGAGACTTGCAACTGTGAATGAATCGATAATATTCTCCCCAAGCAGAGTTTATCTACCATCAACACTGAAAAGGCTTAACATCCCCGGTAGTCTTAATATTCCCCAACATAGTGTAAGAATATTCCCCGGCAGAATACAAAATATCCCCAGTGGAGTTTGAAATTTCTCCCAGCGCAGTCTAAAAAAGCTTCCCCAGTGGAATTTGGAGAATCATCCCCACTAGACTTTGGAAGGTTGTCCCCAGCATAGCTCAAAGGATTATCCCCATTAGAGTCTAAAAGGGTTATCCCCAGTGAAGTCGCAACTGAAAGATCATCCCCAGCGGAGTTCTTTCCTTTCACAAACAAGAAATTCAATCCCCAACAGGATTCAGTATCACAAGCAACGGTAATTCATCCCCAGCTGAATTTATCGGTGGAATCCTCAGCATAACATCTCTTCCCCACAGAGTAATCTCCTCATCAGTTTATTCCCCAACGGAGACATCCTCTCCTGCAAGTTTATTCTCACAGTCATCTTCGTTCGCCATCCTCAGCAGAAACGAAGAATTCAACTCTTTTCTTCAGCATCTATCCAGGATTTATTTTCCCCAGCTAAAAACATTACATTTCCATACATCATGGCACATGCATATATGCATCATACAACACAATCTCATTTATTTTGAGAATATCATTGCTTGATATATATCATGCATTGCATACGAATGGCCTTTACCTTTCAGGAAGGATGCAGTTAAGTTCTCAGCTATGTAGAACTACTGACCGGTTCTTAAATCTCAACTAAATTATCCTCGGTTGAATTACAGATAAGGTTCTAAATCTCGCCAATTTTCCTTCGTCGAAGTGTGGACGAGTTCTTAAATCTGAACAGAATTATCCTCCATTGAAGTACAGACAGTTCCTAAATTTCGATGAAGATGTTTCCCTCAGTCGAAGTACTGACCGGTTCTTAAATCTCAACTGAATTATTCTCGGTTGAATTACAGATAAGGTTCTAAATCTCGATAATTTTCCTCCGTCAAAGTGTGGACGAGTTCTTAAATCTCAACAGAGTTATACTCGATTGAATTATAGACAAGTCCTAGATCTCGATGAAGAAGTTTCACCCAGTCGAAGTACTGACCGGTTCTTAAATCTCAACTGAATTAGTCTCGGTTGAATTACAGATAAGGTTCTAAATCTCGGCAAAGTTCCTCCTTCGAAGTGTGGACGAGTTCTTAAATCTCAACAGAATTATCCTCCGTTGAAGTACAGACAGTCCTAGATCTCGATGAAGATGTTTCCCGCAGTCGAAGTGCTGACCGGTTCTTAAATCTCAACTGAATTATTCTCGGTTTAATTATAGATAAGGTTCTAAATCTTGACGATTTTCCTCCTTCGAAGTGTGGACGAGTTCTTAAATCTCAACAGAATTATCCTCCGTTGAAGTACATACAGTCCTAGATCTCGATGAAGATGTTTCCCTCAGTCGAAGTAATGACCGGTTCTTAAATCTCAACTGAATAAGTCTCGGTTGAATTACAGATAAGGTTTTAAATCTCGACAATTTTCCTCAGTCGAAGTGTGGACAAGTTCTTAAATCCTAACAGAATTATCCTTGGTTGAATTACAAACAAGTCCTAGATCTCGATGAAGAAGTTTCACCCAGTCGAAGTACTGACCGGTTCTCAAATCTTAACTGAATTAGTCTCGGTTGAATTATAGATAAGGTTCTAAATCTCGGCAAAGTTCCTCCGTCGAAGTGTGGACGAGTTGTTAAATCTCAACAGAATTATCCTCCGTTAAAGTACAGACAGTCCTAGATCTCGATGAAGATGTTTCCCTCAGTCGAAGTGCTGACCGGTTCTTAAATCTCAACTGAATTATTCTCGGTTGAATTACAGATAAGGTTCTAAATCTCGACGATTTTCCTCCGTCTAAGTGTGGACGAGTTCTTAAATCTCAACAGAATTATCCTCCATTGAAGTACAGATGGTCCTAGATCTCGATGAAGATGTTTCCCTCAGTCGAAGTACTGACCGGTTCTTAAATCTCAACTGAATTAGTATCGGTTGAATTACAGATAAGGTTCTAAATCTCGACAATTTTCCTCCGTCGAAGTGTGGACGAGTTCTTAAATCTCAACAGAATTATCCTCGGTTGAATTACAAACAAGTCCTAGATCTCGATGAAGATGTTTCACCCAGTCGAAGTACTGACCAGTTCTTAAATCTTAACTGAATTATTCTCGGTTGAATTACAGATAAGGTTCTAAATCTCGGCAAAGTTCCTCCTTCGAAGTGTGTACGAGTTCTTAAATCTCAACAGAATTATCCTCCGTTGAAGTAAAGACAGTCCTAGATCTCGTTGAAGATGTTTCCCTCAGTCGAAGTGCTGACCGGTTCTTAAATCTCAACTGAATTATTCTCGGTTGAATTATAGATAAGGTTCTAAATCTCGACGATTTTCCTCCGTCGAAGTGTGGACGAGTTCTTAAATCTCAACAGAATTATCCTCTGTTGAAGTACATACAGTCCTAGATCTCGATGAAGATGTTTCCCTCAGTCGAAGTACTGACCGGTTCTTAAATCTCAACTGAATTAGTCTCTGTTGAATTACAGATAAGGTTCTAAATCTCGACAATTTTCCTCCGTCGAAGTGTGGACGAGTTCTTAAATCTCAACAGAATTATCCTCGATTGAATTACAGACAAGTACTATATCTCGATGAAGATGTTTCACCCAGTCGAAGTACTGACCGGTTCTTAAATCTCAACTGAATTAGTCTCGGTTGAATTACAGATAAGGTTTTAAATCTCGGCAAAGTTCCTTCGTCGAAGTGTGGACGAGTTCTTAAATCTCAACAGAATTATCCTCCGTTGAAGTACAGACAGTCCTAGATCTCGATGAAGATGTTTCCCTCAGTCGAAGTGCTGACCGGTTCTTAAATCTCAACTGAATTATTCTCGGTTGAATTACAGATAAGGTTCTAAATCTCGAAGATTTTCCTCCGTCGAAGTGTGGACGAGTTCTTAAATCTCAATAGAATTATCCTCCGTTGAAGTACAGACAGTCCTAGATCTCGATGAAGATGTTTCCCTCCGTCGAAGTACTGACCGGTTCTTAAATCTCAACTGAATTAGTCTCGGTTGAATTACAGATAAGGTTCTAAATCTCGACAATTTTCCTCCGTCGAAGTGTGGATGAGTTCTTAAATCTCAACAAAATTATCCTCGGTTGAATTACAAACAAGTCCTAGATATCGATGAAGAAGTTTCACCCAGTCGAAGTACTGACCGATTCTTAAATCTCAACTGAATTAGTCTCAGTTGAATTACATATAAGGTTCTACATCTCGGCAATCCTCCTCAGTCGAAGTACTGACCGGTTCTTAAATCTCAACTGAATTATCCTCGGTTGAATTACAGATAAGGTTCTAAATCTCGACAGATTTCCCCCAGTTGAATTATGGACAAGTTCTTAAAACTCAGCAGAGATGTTCTCTCAGCTAAGGTACAGGCAAGTTCCTAAATCTCAACAAAGATCAGGCTTCCCCAGCGGAATCTTCCACAACAACAGGTGTGATACGGTGGGAGAACTGACTGTGGTTTTGCGTTTGTTTTCGCAAATGTTTCGGTTGAGCAAGAGTCTCCACCGACTTTTTATTTTATCCTAAGGAAAGGTTTAAAAAGCACAGCAAAAACCTTTGAGATTTTTCTTGGGTTCGGGGAGTAGATTATAGAAAGGGAAGGTATTAGCACCCTTTCTATCCATGGTTATCCATGGGCTCTTAGGTACTTGCTTAGATCAACTTGCCTTGGTTTTCAATTGTTTGAAATGGTGCTTTGTGTGTGGCTTTGAAAAGGTTTTGAAAAAGATGCCTTGTATAGGCTACCCTTGTAACAATTCTTTACTCGAATGTTTTACAAAAGGTGTTTGTCTTTTTGAAAAGATGTTTCAAGGTTTTTTTGAAAGTTTGTTTTGAAAGTGTTTGTGAAATGTGGTTTGAAAAATAGGCAAGTGTTTTTTTTGCAAATTGACAAGTACTTAAGAGCTATCTACCCTAAAGTTCTCAAAGATTTTTGTTATGCTTTTAACCCTTTTAACAATTTTGTTCCACCATTGCATTTGGTGGACAACCTTGTGTTAGGATGTGAAAGGGACGGGCGCGGGTCATCGTTTAGACCATAATTGCAATAGTGTTAAATGTCTTTGGGCAATTTTTCTTTGAAAGGGACTTGATCATTTTAGGCAACTTTTCGAAAGCGTCATCGAGGGACTATGATCATTTGATTGTTTGTTTTTACCCAAAGAAACCTAACATGCAACATGGCCCAATTATTTGAAGGCAACAAGTGGAATACCCTAGGGGTGCAAGTGTGAGATGTGTTGTCCATTTTCATGCTTTGATTATCTTGAAATTAGGTCAAACTAATTTTGTTCTTTTTATTTGCATACAAACCCTAATTCTAGCATGGTATATTTAGAAAGCGTTTAAAGTGCGAAAAGTAAAATTCCTACACTATTACAACACAATATGGGAAGGGGGGGTACAAATGTTCAAATGGGGGGGGGGGGGGGGGGGGTATTTAGACAAAGAAATTAAACCTAGCTATTACATCATTTTTTTGAATATTTACAAATAATTGATTGCATAATTAAATGGAAAATACAATAAAGATGCAAAATGCAAAAAAGGGGTTTTTATATGTATAAAAAAAAGTATTATTTATGTCAAATAAATAAAATAAAAAAAAGTATTATTTTTGGAGTTTTTGTATTTTAAGGGTAAAACCCTAATTTTTATTAAGTAATATATATATTATTTAATTTATACAAGTATTTGTTTACTATGTACAAAAATAAAATAAAAATGAAGTATAATATATAAAAAGTATTTTTTTATGTCAAATATTAAAAAAAATAAAAAATATAGGTATTTTTGTATTTTAACCTAAATATACTAATAAAATATATATATATATATATATATATAAATATATATATATATATATATATATATATAATATATATATATATATATATTATATATAATATATATATATATATAATATATATAATATATATATAAATAATATATTATATATATACTATATATATAAATATATATATATATATATAATATATAAGTTATATATATATATATATATATATATACTATATATTTATATATATATTAATATATATATCTATATATAAAATATATATATAATATATATATATATATATATATATATATATATATATAGATATATATATATATATATTATATAATATATTATATTATTATATATATATATATATATTATATATATATAAATATATATATATATATATATATATATATATATATATATATATATATATATATATATATATTTATATATATTATATATAGTGTTTATGTACAAATGTCCATATAAACAAATAAATACCTAAAAATTATAAAAATGGGTGTATAAATATTTTTCATGTTTTTAATATTATTAGCAAAAATAAATAAGTCAAAATGAAAAAAGAAAGTCAACAAATCAAGCAAATAAATAAAATGGGCTCTGGGGGTGCAAAACCATAAATATGGTGTGAAGAGAAATAACACTAAAGCCCTGCCCATGAAACTTCTTCTTCAACCTTCTGCCAAAAACGTTCAATAAACGCGCGCCTGTGACCAAGTTCAAACATCTGGATCTTTGACTTTTTGCACAAACTTCCAACATATGAAAATGTTAAGCATGAATCACGATTCTAAATATATAAAGAACTCATCTAACTCTCAGAAATGAGAGAGAATTTTGACAATCCCAAATCATGACCTAATTTTTCTGCCATATTCAAACCTTAAATTCTCTCAGCTCAGGCAAAATAAAATGAAAAGTAAAAAGCATGTACAGGTTCAGGGGCATGAGTAGAACATTTCTTATTCACAAAGCTAGAGCTAATGATGCCTATACTAGAGTTAGAAGTTCACAAAATACCTGTTCAGTTGAAGTATCTATCTGGCAATGGGGGAGCTTTCAGAGCAAGATGATGATCTGTATAGCTTGCCTGAGGTGTGGGTTGATGCTATTCCAATGCTTGCTTAGCTTTGGAAACACTTGAATCGAGCTATGACCTTCAACTGCAAAATAAGAAATTGAAAATGGTGGAACTGGTTAGAGGAATAACAGGTCGTGTTTTAGGTTTTGGTTAGCTTGCATTGATGCTAGGGAATGTGATTGATGAGGTGTTGGCAAGAAATCATGCAAGGGATGAGAGTTGGCACTCAAACTGCAGTGAGAACTCTGTTTGAGAAGTTTGATGGTGGTTCTGAAGTTTGTCAAGGTATTGGAGGCCAAAGGCTCGTGTTCTATGCTTGGTTAGGATGATTAGAAAGTGTATACAATATTTGCTTAAGTGTTCTAATGCCTCAGATCAAAGTTATTGTATGTTATGCCACTATTTCTTCACTACTTAAGCAAGCAAAGCCAAGTTGATGTTCTAGGCAAGTAGAGCCCCCCTAATCATGCTGCTAACCTTGTCTTGATCAGAGTGTTTTGCTGCTCTAAATCTTGTGCCAATTAGATTTCATCTGTACTTGTTGGATTTCAATTGGACATAAAGCTAAACTTTTCAAAAATGGCTATTTCACTTTTTCCATAATGGTATTAAAACTTGTATGTAATGCTTGAACTCATAGAACAACACTTTTGCACAATGAACATGCATTAAATTATTGAGTGTTGG